>OOFE01035586.1:0-14888 GCA_900323365.1 Monocentris japonica | reverse complement strand
TAAAGAGGTGAGCTACAGTCTGTGCCCCATCCTCAGTCATTGCTGACACCGTTTTTGGCCATCATCGGTACAGAGGTGATGGTGGGGATGCTGCTCATCCGCAGTGTTTTCAAACCAGATGAGTATTTATCTAATACACTGAGTATTTATCTAATCCACTGAGTATGTATCTAATCCACTGAGTATTTATCTAATCCACTGAGTATTTATCTAATACACTGAGTATTTATCTAATACACTGAGTATTTATCTAATACACTGAGTAAAGTTGTGGTCCGACAAAAAACATATTTTCCTATCAACATCCAAAAGATGCAGTGATGATTTATGGTTGTATGATCACCCTCCTGTTACACCAGTCTAAATAAAGATTGTGCTCAGCACTTCCTCTTTCACATTGCTGTGGAAAGAGGAAATTAACACTTTCTTTGAAAAATCTCATCATGCTTAGTTGATACTGCAGAGTGTGAGAGCCTTGCCAAAGTGACAGATAAGCATCCATCTCTAACAAACCAGCGGTGGAAGAGGACGTGCAAAGTATACAGCGGCAGTGTACTATACACTGCTGAGTGCATAACTCTCTCAACAGTCTTTCTTTCAGGGAGCCATACCTCAGCTACCTTGTAAGGGACTGCCATCTGGTTTGAAAACACTGCGGATGAGCAGCATCCCCACCATCACCTCTGTACCGATGATGGCCAAAAACGGTGTCAGCAATGACTGAGGACGGGGCACAGACTGTAGCTCACCTCTTTATCAGGTTAGTGGAGGGAAATTTATTGTAAGTCGCTTGGAAAAAAGCGTCTGGTAAATGACTGTAATGTAATGTAATGTAATGTCATTTCGGTTGCTTATTTCCTGGAGGTTTTTCATCAGATTTGTCACTGCCATGTATCTGGTCCATGTGGTTTGACTTCTGAGAGTTATTGTTCACGCATTTCTGTTTCACTCTCTAAAGGTACAAAGCTGATGAACAGTGTATTAAAGCTGACAATTTTAACAAACATTAAGATCTGTGAGGATAAAGTCAAGTGATGAGGGTTGAAACTGAAATTTTGTTCTTTACACAATATATATAAATCTACAACAGAAACTTAGGTGATAACCTCTAACCTCTTTGCACAACATGTGATCACACAAGGGTTATGTCTAAAACATAGACTTGAAATGATCACGCCCTGGGGAGGGCTTTGTGAAAGTAACTTGTTGCCAATGGCCATTCTATCATTCAGGGCACTTCAGCTGACTTCATCTGACATGGTAAAGTCAATCAGAAATACAGTTAATATTTGTTAGTGTAGCTGAACTGTGTAGTTGTTCAACTTATAGGTATGATGACATTATTCACATCATTCATCATTCATTTACATTGTTGCCAATGGATTGTTTACTAATATGTGGTAGTGATCATTATTCTTGCCTTCACTTGCTGTATTTTCCATTTCTGTGTTTCAAGAGTAGAAAGTTAAATATGTTTTCACCACTGTGCTCAATATACAAACCTTTTCTCTGGTAATCGGGTGTAAGAGAATCTTAGCTGTGTTAACTTTTATTTATTGTTAACATTATTTTTTCCAACTTTTGCTGTAGACACAGGGTAAAGCCAAACCCAAACATCTTATTGTACTTACATAATTCTATCTCTTGATTCACTTTTTTGACAGGGGCATAATGACACTAAAAGGATTCTAACCATATCAATGAGGAAGCGCCTCCTCCTTTTCTTCCTCTGTGTTTTACTTCTCTTGCCACTTGGTAGATGGCGGCTCCAGGCTCTGAGAGCCATAAATTCCTCCACCTCCAGTGATGGTTATATTATCAAGACAAACATCACCAGAAACGTGACCGTCCTGCTGTGGTATTGGCCCTTTGGCCCTTCTTACAGCCTGAAGGGTGATGTGTGCTGGGACCGGTACCACATCCCCCACTGTAGACTAGTGGACCAGCGTTCCTTATACCCCATAGCTGATGTGGTGGTATTCCACAACAGAGAACTGATACAGGGCCGCCAGAAGCTGCCCCTTCACCTTCCACGGCCACATGGCCAGAGGTGGGTCTGGATGTCCCTGGAGTCCCCAGACCATAATGGGGATCTGCGGCCATACGCAAAGGTCTTCAACCTGACCATGTCCTACAGGAGGGATGCCGATATTAAAATCCCCTATGGGGAGCTGCTGCCAAAGGAGGCTGGGGATAGGAAGCACAGAATTGAGGGAGTTGCAGTGGATGTTCTCCAGAACAAGAGCACTCTGGTTTGTTGGGTGGTCAGCAACTATAAGGCCCAATACAGGAGAAGCCAGGTGTACAATGACCTGAATGCTGTCATTCCTATAAAGGTATACGGGCGCTGGAAAAGGAAACCCTTGTCACCCCAAGCCCTCCTGCCTACTATCTCACAATGCTACTTCTACTTGGCCTTTGAGAACTCTGCCTCCAAAGATTATATCACAGAGAAGCTGTGGAGGAATGCCTACCAGGCTGGGGCGGTGCCTGTTGTTCTGGGACCGCCATTGAATGATTACAAAGCTATGGCTCCACCCAACTCTTTCATCCATGTTGATGAATTTGTGTCTGTAGAGGACTTGGGCAAGCATCTAAAACAGCTGGCAGAGGACAAGAAACGCTATGCTGACTATTTCAATTGGAAACAACACTGGAAGGTGATGTTGTACACAGACTGGAGAGAGAGACTGTGTAGGATCTGCTCGCAGTACGACAGTTTACCTAAAAAAAAAGTTTACTCTGACCTAGAGGCCTGGGTTAATGCTTTTGACACTTAGTCACTGAACATACACTCAGATGTGATTAATGCGTTCAATGACTAATATCATGGGGATTTTTTCCACATAAGCAATGTAAGCACTCACACCCTCTTTACTCTGCCCTCTGACTTCATTTTATGCTTTGTTATACATTTTTTCGACCTTGTTCTCATTTAGATTCTATTTTCCAAATCATCTTTTATAATTTTTGCTGTTTTATCACAGTGCAAATAAACTAAATTCATGTTTCAACACTTAATATGAAAAACATTGACCAGGAAAGTGTTCACTACTTTAAATTGGTTGTGATGACATCATCCACAGCACTTGAGCTCTAAGGTGACGCTAAACTACCCTGTGTCCGCATCTAGCGCTAGAGTAACTCTGCACAAGATATCGTCTGAGGTTCATGCTTACGATACATGTTCATTAACACCATGTTGTGCAATGATTCATAACCTGCAATGTTTTAGACACATGTAAACAGATTTCACAGCTGTGTACCATAGAATGTGGCTTACTGTAAGAGGCACTGGCAATTTGAGACTAATCTAATGAAGAGCCAGCTATTAACGGAGGCCTGAGGGAACCTGGATGGCACCATGTGGTTGAGAGATTTTGTGTGTTTTAGGGTCCACCATGAACCAACGACAAATTCGAGACATTTTGAGTGACTCTAGGCAGTGACTCAACCTGCTACCATGCCTTCCATATTAGTAAAAACAAAACCAACAGTGAAACCTTTTGGTTCAATTATTATCTGGTTGCGGTACTAACAAAGCAATGCTTGGTTGTAAATGAAAGGCATGCTGGCCTAATGTAAGGTAATTAAACCACATTTGCAAAACAAAAATGGCTACTACTAATTGTTTGGACAACATGTACACAATTTTACTGGGAACTCAAGCATTCAAAAGATAGCATGCATTTCAACACACAGTTAGCTTCAAAGAGTCAATAGAGCCAAAAACAGTTTGAATTTCATTTAATTACTAGGTGCAGACATACGCGTAAGGTTTAGGGCACTTGAGTGAAAACATCTCGGGGTAGCTAATGTTTCAATAAATTACAAAATAATCCATTTACAAAGAAGCAGTTGAGTAAGTCAGAAACTGTCACATGCAAAATGGAAATGACTGCAGTTGTAACAAGACAAGGATTGTGACATGAGCATACACATTAAGGTTCTTGTTATCAGCTTCAGTGAAAAGGTTATGGGTGGCAGCTTCAGTCTTTACTCTGAAACTTTGCAGTTAACATAACACTAGAACCACCAGAAGAGAATCTTTCCTCTACCACTTTTACAAAGTTAATCAAGCAGAGGCACTCTTACGTCAGTCAATTTTATTCAAGTCAATAAGATTACTAGTATAAAATTAATCCCTAAAAAGCTCAAATACCAATTTACATTGGAGCTAAAACAGTAAAATCATTAAGATTGTCCCCAAAAGTTGATTGAATCCATTTTGGCATATCCTTGCAAATAATAGTCACCTGGGCATTTTGGGGGAAGTACCTTTTTAATAAACTGATCAGGAACTTTCAGATAATGTCAAGAGACTGACATTTCTTATTGTCCTCACTGTCAAATGAACCCTGCCGATTATACCAATGTTAGTCAGCATTTCATGAAGATAAAAAACACTTTCATGTCTTATCAGACATGATCGCCTCACTAGCATCTACATTTCCCCTCAATGAAAAATTAAAGCAAACAAAACGTTGACAGTGTGCGATACAGATGGAGGCAGAATTGGCATCTTATGGCATTTGTGGGGTCGCAAGAATCACAAACGTCAAGCTTATAACATTCCCTCAAAATATTACTTTGAATCTCACCACCCCTATTGAAGCTGAAAACACTAAAAGATGTCAATCACCATAAAACTTGTATATCTGCATAGATAAGAGGGATACACAATATTTGAAAGAAATTACATCAAAATAGCCAACATTACAAAACCTGTTTGTGCAAAAGTATCATCGAATGGAAAATACACCCCAAATTTTCCGCCATGTTGGACAGCTTCGTCTGCAGACAGGTCTCTCACAAAGCTAAAAACAAGACTCTTGATGACGTGAGGAAAGTCCTGGAGCCGCTCCATTAAGAGTGAACAGACGACTGATTAGTAATTCTGAAAAGGGGTATTCTGGTACTTTGAAAATTGAGACCGACCTCAGTTGGACACAAAACCTTAAATTGTCAAATGGAGCAGCTCCAGGTTTCATCCAGCCTTTGTTCTCTAGTTTGTGAGTGCAAATTACATGCCCTACAAAGCTACAAATACTGAACCAACTTTCTAAGATTGTAACGCAAATTCTGCTTTAGGGTGATATTCCCGTTAAATATACAAATTCCCTTTATTAGCCCAAGTTTCCTCTGCACCACAAAAAAAACAAAAAAAAAAAACATACCAGGCATTAAGAGTAATTCTGAGGCACTGACAGGCACAACATCTCCATTCCAGAATTGGGATATATGGCAACCATCTTACCTGGGTATTGTTCTAAACCTGCTATAGTTGGTGCCTATGGGGGTAAGTAGCATATCCAGTGTACTATGCAAGAATACGTAAATGTCAAAGAAAAATCTGTAGACATGAAAAACTCAAGTTTAAAAGCAAGATGATAAAGCAGTTGGCATGGATTTTCAAGTTCAGAGACTGGTCCAGAAGCCCTGGTAAGATGGCTGCTGGATTGCCCAATCACAACAGCAGTTTCCTCAGAAAGGTGCCTACACATCCCAGTAACTTCATTGGGAGGTATAACCATTATTATGGTTATGGAACTCAAAGCATAATGGGGCAAGAGGATGTGGGAAGATGAAGTGTAGTAGTCTTTCAATGACTCCCACCATCAAAAGAGGAACAAGAAACCAGTTTAACTTTGATCCAGTTTACTACCGCAGTCCTCAAATATGCCTCCTCACTTAAGATGTTTCCACCCCATGATCCACAGAGATGGTCACCCCATAGTGTGACTAGATGTAGGGTATAGTGTCCAGCTTGAGTGGGGGTTGGATAGATAGCTCCATTGGGTGGAGAGAGTTAGGGAAGGGAATCTGTGGGGCTGGTTAGGACTACTGAAACATGTTTATCCAGTCAGGTGACTCACCAGTCCAGGGTGCAGGGCCTGCTTGAAGACGTCAGGGCGGTGAAGGTGGGGCATATAGAGGGTAGCAGGGGCTCCAGGGTAGCTAGAAGTAGGGTAGCCCTGGCTGGGAATGGGGGAGGGGGCCATGTTCAGTGGGGGAGGACTCTGCTCGTAGTACTGGCCCTCACACTCTTCATCCAATGGCAAGGCCAGGCGCTTGCCCTTCTGTCTGCGGTTGCAGAACCACACACGTACCACCTGTGAAGAGCACCACCAGTTAGTCATATGTATAACCCAAAACTGTGATGGATTAGATACTGATGCCATGCTTATATCAACCAATGTAATGACAAATGTGTCTTACATCTCTCTCCAGGCCCAGGTCATCTGAGATATGTGTAATCTCTTGGGTGTTGGGCTTGGGACACTTGACAAAGTATGACTCCAAAGCAGAGCGCACCGTCCCCTCCAAGCTGGTCCTTCTCTTCCTCTTCCTGGTGTCAACAAATACTCGCTCAATCTTGTACATCTAACAAATCAGAAATAGTTAGTAAGGGTTCATGTCAGAAATATGTTAGTAACGCTTACTATGCAGTATGGTTAGTACTTTCTATTAGGACTGACTATACTGAACATATTTTGGAAAGACTGGCTGAGGTTAAATGTCTTGGCCATGGTTATTCTGCTTTTGACTGGTGTCCAGTATGAGGCCCATGTTCAAATGGGGTTTCTTGCAATCGCTATACAGTCTTACTACAGCCACAAGATGACATCACTTTAGTGTTGCAAGATAGCAAGAGGGTTAGTTCAGGTTTCTCAGCAAGGCAGTGAGCAAGTCTGGAAAGCCAGCCTAATCCCATAATGCGTTCTTACGGGGATTCAAAACAATTTGCATCGGTATAAGCATTGTGTATTATGATAGCTCTTAGAGTCGTGTTGGTCACAGACGTGAACGTGGTTCTGCTGGGCACCAAACACTCCTCTAGGCACATCCTACAAATGTGATTGTGATGTACTGAATTTGTTAAAAGTGACAAGGTAGAGGTGAGTGCTGCAGACTTACATCCTGGGGATTTTCTGAAGTCTCGGCCTCATTCAGCCATCTCTGAAGAAGGGGCTTCAACTTGCACATGTTCTTGAAACTCAGCTGGAGAGCCTCAAAACGGCAAATGGTCGTCTGGCTGAACATCTTACCTGCATTCATGCAGACAAAAAATGTCAAGTCTCACATAGCCATAACTTGAAATTGTTGATTGAAAAAATCAACACCTTGATATAAACTTCAATTATGTCAAGAGTCCTTATCTGAGACCAGATTGATTTTGATCAACATCACACCAGTGCATATGTCCATTGAGTATGAACAGGAAAACATGACAAGTTTCAAGTGCCATTTTCAGGGATGTTGGTACATTTCCATGACCACATCCATTATATTTAGTTTATTTGCACACCATACTTCCTGTAGTCCAAAAAACATTTAACCATATCTGGCTCCCATTACTAGCAAAGTGTCAAAAATTAGTCTTCAGAAGTGCCCAGTCAACAGTTTATATGTAGCCTTATCAGAAGTCCTAGAATCAACACTCCCATCAAGATGCAGCAACCCTCGACTTAACGGGTACAATGCATAAACTGGTGCTTACATCTGCACATGGGATTCAAACTTACCATAAAGGTTACCCAGGGCAAGGCCTACATCAGCTTGAGTGAAACCCAAGGTTATGCGTTTGTGTTTGAGCTCCTTGGCAAACTGCTCTAGTTCCTCCGTCGAAAGGTTCTCCTGTAGGAAGGAAAACTCAAAAGATCACAATCTTCATACTGACAGAAATGGCAGTGTTGACTAGGGTACATTTAAAGATGGTCTACCCAATAGTGTGAAATGCTTAAATTCCCATCGCTGTTAAATTACCCGACTGAGAGTATTTTTTAGTATGTTTTAAAATTGGAGAAATGATCAAACCTCTTCCTCGGAGTCGCTGCAGCCGCCGCTTGATGACCCGCTGCTCCGGGTAGAGGCCGGGTTCTGCGTCTGTGGCCCAGGCATGGCTTGGGTTGCGGTCCCGCTGAAAAACGCGTTCCCTGGAAGCCCGCTGCTTGGAGGTGACGGGGACAGAGATGGGGATGATGCGGACGATGTGGATGGATTTTGATTGTTAGCACCGGGTGGCGTGATGTGTGTGAGGCCGGGCCAGAAGGATGGGTTCCAGGGGGCCGAATAGTAGACTCCATGGGGCACCGCGGCGGAGGCTGGTGTTGGGTATTGCTGAACCTTTATCTCCGTAGAGTATTCGTCGCCGGTTTCCTTCTCAGTCTTTATCTCAAGCAACTTGATCTGTTCCCTGGTCTCGGCTATGGGAGGACTAAGGTTTGTCGGCTGAGTGGCTGCTATTACCCCGGGCACCTGGCCGGTGTACTCGGGTGCGGCGAAAGGATACCAAGGTTTGGGTTGCCCAAATTCCCCAGCCTGAAAGTCGGATCCCCTGTAGTCGCCGCCGACCGGTGGGAAAGGAAAAAGGGTTTGAGTGGTTGCCGGTGTGATCCCATTATAGGTCGTTTTGTTGAAGAGGAGGCTCGTGTCTTGCAGGGCGCCGTGATGAAGCTGGAGTGACCCGGCACTGCCCAAACCCTCCTGACCCAGGGCCTGGGTGTAGGGGTTGGTCCGGCTGAAATCATACGGTCGGCACTCTGAAATCGGGCTCTGGGTTCTTTCGGACATTTTCCAGGCGATGCGTGGAGGTGGAAGGCTTCAGAGTATGGTTAGGAATAAAGATAGCGATTGATTTTAGGCCTGCTCATCCGTTTAACTTGAACAAAACACAAACTAACGCGGATGGGTGAAGGAGAGGTCTCCCAGAGGTTAACCGGTGTCTGTCCGAGGATTCACAGCTGGTCCGTCTTTGTGCCTGAAGCTGTGCAGAAATGTAGGCTTAAGCAGTTATCGTTTTGGTGCCAGATAACCACCAACGAGGTTACGGCCTATAGTCTATAAAGTTGAGTCTACCGCCGCCGCCACCACCACCACCGCCCACCTCACCTTCAAACTCAAAATGCTCCTCTCTACTAGCCTTGGCTCCACAGGTTTTCCTAAACAAGGGGAGCGGGTGTTGGAAATTGGATTATCCCTTCGCCCATTGGCCACCAGAGACAATTGCGCACAGCTGATGGTGAATTTGTGAATGACCTTGATTCTTCCCAAAACAGTAGGCGTGTTTTCCCATGCCAATGAACCAATTTGGTTGCAATAGCCAACCAACTACACGTTTTCTGAATTAAAACACATTATTCCTCACATGAAAAGCAAAATCACCATCCAGGAAAATATCGATATTAGCCTGTTATGCAATTCACCAGTTCAAAATATTTAGTTGGTCTATTTCCATTTCAAAATAGGCACGGGAAGCTGCTTCTGTAAATACATACATACTGTAACACTATAACTAGCTCACCTCATACATGAATCATAATGCTCAGTTTGTTTAAATCATTCACCCTTAAGGAGATGTCTTTGATATTAAAATCCCCGTGATTGAGGTTTCACTGTAGCTTAGATCCATTTGAATTACTAACATTTAAACTAACAAATTGTCGAGAATGTAAGCCTAAATAAATAGGATCAAACACATAAACGTGTTTAATTGGAACGCTTGAAAAATAATAATAATTATAGGCTAGGCTAGTTTCTGCAGACAGTACACCAAATATCCTATCCATAAATGGAAACAGGCAAATTTAGACATGCTTTACTTTAAATAGGCTAAATTTTATTATTAGTAAGCATGTGACTTTGGTTAAGCACATAGTGTGAGAAGTGCATGACAGATAGATAAAGGAGAATAAGGTGTAAGATAAGAAAGTGTTGTCAAGTTGAAGTGAAAGCGTAAATTCTACAATTTGTGCCTAACTAATTCGGCTCAGCATGACGCCTTTAGATCTGAACTTCTTAAACTTAAACATGCTTGAGAAGAAATGTTGTCATTTAATCTCGTGTTGAGCATTTCTCGAAACAGGAGTGCATCGGAGACAAGTGAGATTACCTCGACACTTTGTCTGATTTTTCACTGGTTTTTAGCAAAACGACATTTTGAAATTCAAATGTAGACTAAATGACGTTGGGTTGTAGACAAACAGGACTGGACTTTAGGTTTTCACTGGAAATTGGGTTATTTGGGGTTTAGAACCACAAACCAGACTAGAAATGGTAAAAAAAAAAAAAAGGGAATGGAGAGGAAATTCATAAAACAGTCAACAGCATTCAGGTGAACTTCTGCCATTCACCCTTGATCGGTGGCCATTCAAAGGCTTGCATGACCGCAGCACCGGTACAGATGCGCTCCCCCAGTGCGAGTCGTTGGCTGCAGATTGCGGCAGGAAGACGCACTGCGGGAAGGGAGAGGGGGTGCCATTGTACAACTTGGCCCCGGGGCACCCCGCGGATTTCAGATCCCGAGTTGCGATGGTCGACCATTAGCTCCTTTTCAGATTGGAACAATAAGTCTCAACCCTTTGATTCCGCCCCACACCCACCCCCTCCTCTGAAACAAACACTGGGCTGGAGTTTCACTCTAGAGGTCTAGATGGGTGCACGGAGGGACGTGTCTGGGTAGGTCTTCCCTGTGTTAGATGGGAGGGATAATACCTTGGCATCCAGTCGGACATATAATGGTCTATAGGTCCAAACACAAGTCTAAGCACAACAATGTTGTCTGCAGTTAAAATAAACCTTGTTGATTTTGGAAATCTCTTATCATCCTTTACACAAGCCCAATTCTGTAAAACTGCCATTCAGTGTCACCCCTCTATATAGTATGTCCTTATTATAGAGTAATAGACAGAAGCTCTTCTTCAGGAACTCTCCATATCAGCCCATTGTACACTACAGCCAGGGGATATCTGTTCTCCCAGAACCAAAGCTATGTAGGTATAAGACCAGGGAACCTTGAGGAGACCACAGGGGCCTGTCAATAGCTTTAAAGACATCAAACCCCAACTATAGATGCATTGTCCTGGGCCATGGACTTGGGAGAAGAATTGTCATGCAAAAGACAGACAGTGAGGGAGATAGTAGACTTAGGCAGGGCTTCAGAGAGAAAGGGAGAGGAGAGCACAAGGCTCTCAGGGAGTCCAGAGGAGGGAGGGGTGAGGGGGCACTGTCCTGAATAGCCTGGTACAGTGAGGAGGAGATGGGTGAGGGGGGTATCCAGGGATTTAGCTGAAAAGCCCCCAGATGTCTCAGATCTTGACTATAGCTCTTTAAGTGGCCTCTTCAAGACACGTCAGAGATTTGCTCTGTGCTCACAGGGCAGGTCCAGTTTAGCACAGCAAGAAGTTTGAGGTAAAAGAGAGTCTTTGATGCAGTAGCAGTGTAAATGTGCTGTACTACTTGCAGCCAGTCATATCAATAAAGAAAAAAACACCTCTAACTTAAACCTTTTGACCAAAACGTAGCCCAACAGTATCAAGTAGTAAGTTCAACAGTCACAGGTCAGTAACTTTCCTCAAAGCCAATTCAGACAGACTGATGTTTAGTGTTCATTCACTTAACATCATTATTATTAGCAGTATTATTAGTATTATTATCACCATCAGTATATGCATTCAAAGAATAGGAATACTGAAAATATGTGCATGTGCCATCTGTTACAGGAGTGCTGATGTGAGACCAGCTTCATTTTTTGGGTAATAGTGGAGTTCCTTATAGTCATGTGATGATTTTACCAGTGGTCCTATTTTAAGATACTTGATACAGATGGGATTTGATCAGTGACCAGATCATATGAGCACAGAGTCTTCCCACTGACTTGGGTGCCAGGGTGCCCTTGTGGCTAGAGAGGCCACAAGATCACAGTTGTATCCAGCTGACGTGTCTGTGAATACGACACTAATCCCCTACCCACACACTCATTCTCATTCTAGTCTGTATGGATAAAAGTGTCAGTTAAATGCCTTGAATCAAATCTTTTCACTTAAAAGTTGAAATGGTACCCAATCAGCACTCACATTCATGTATACTTCAGAAATGCAATGCCCCAGAGCTGAAGTGTTTATCATTACTTCTATAAATTGACCCGAAGCCAGAAACCTTTATTTCAATTTATGCCACATTAAAGTTTCACACATGACGCTGCGTTTCGTTCGGGGACCGCTGACCTAAAGTGCACTGGTTACCTCACATGACAATACACATTTCATTATGGCTTACAAGGTTATCAGATCAGAACAGTTATCAGATCAGCGCTTCTATTATAATCGAATTATTTTATAATTCTACTCCATAGGTTGGGTAGAAATACGTTACCATTGATTCAAGATTTTTTTTTTAAATAAAAAGGACACTATGATCTAGTCATATTTCCCCCAAAACACAATTCATAAAAAGTCAAATTTAATTTTTTCATAGAATGTATATGAACAGCCAATTTTGACCAAAACCAGCCACCGCTCAGATCTCAGCCACTACTTTTAACAGTTAAACCATTTGATAACAGTGACTCTACATTCTCAACGCCATCCCGCCTGTTGAGCAGCACAATCTTCTCCCACAAACAGGTTTGATGGCTTTTTGATTTTCTTCCTAACGGCCCTGCCTTTGACACCCATCTTCCCAGACCCTCCACCCACCCCAGGTCTTCATCTGTTGGCCAATGGCTGCCTTCCTTCCACTGTCCACCGGCACAATGGGCTTTAACGGCGCTTGGCATGTGGCTCAATGGGGATAGTTAGGAGACTGACCCTCCCCTCTCCTACACGCATGCACATACTTTCTGGGTGTAGTCGTTCATGGCCCAAAGGTAAAACAAAGTCTAACAGGATCACCAAAACCATGCAGAGAGTCAGGAACAGCGTCAGACAGCAGTACCATGACACATTGTGAGGTGGAGGGTTGTGTGGGGACAGACATCAGTGCATCAGTTCCCTCCAAAGATAGCTCAGGGATATAACCCAATGAGGTGACACGGGTCCAGTGTTTATTACATTAGTTCATGTCATGTGTGTTGTTGTGCTTTATTTCTTTCCCACTGCTTTGTTTAGGCTTGAAACAGTTCAAATGGTTCGACCCCCTCAAAAAATGTTGTCCTATTGTTGTTAATCTTCCGTTTTGCTCCCATGGAAACTTGTTTTGTTGTTGTAGTCTTGTCCCCATACAGTGTGATTCAAACCTCCTTTCTCTATCCAACAATTATATAATTTCTCTCTGTCACAGACTAATATATATTTCACACAATACCACACAATGCCTCCTTATCTATGTTACTACACAGTTGTATTTACCTGTAAAACCCAATGAGCCTTGATACTTGTGAATGAACACGTTTAACACTGAATGTGCCAAATAATCGGGTTTGTTATATTTGGCCCACAAAATGAAACTTATATCAAACCAGCCAGAAAGGGTTAAAGTCATTTTTGGAATTCTGTCCAGCGCTCTGCTCATATGCTTCTATTTATATGACTTAAAACTTTTCTGTCTTTCTCTCTTTCTTTCTTTCTTTCTTTCTTTCTTTCTTTCTTACTCTATGCAGTGTCACCTTGATTTTTACTCAAATTATTAAGTATATCATGCGAATGCTCACGAAACTTGACGTCACTATGTATGAATGAACTACTACAAACATGCAAGCATCCTTATTATTATTGCTGTTGTTGCGGTCGTAACATAATAAATATAAGAAGAAATTTTCATGTGTGGTAAAAAGTTTTAATTCCAATGTTTGGGTCTGCATGTACAAATATCTATAAAAAGTGAAGACTTTCACTCTTTGTATGTACATATTGCAGCACTAGGTTAACTTGGGACTGACAGGTAGAAATCTGAGAGAGGAGACAATAGACAATAGAGACAATACTAGATAGTGATATTTACCACCTATGCATCTGTCAATATAGTCAATCTCCAAAATTTCATTCAAGTGCTCACAAGTCACTTTTACATGCCTCCTCCAACAATAGGATGCATACATACAGGAGGCAGAAAGAATTATCAAAGCATGATTCAAACACATCACAGTCAAACCATGCAGTAGACATCATCAAGAACTTCATTTTCATATATTTATATATTTTTAAAATCTATATGTGCACTTTATATGACAACAAGTAAAATCTGCAACACCAATAGTAACAATTTTTAATGCAAAAACAGGTTGGGGAGTTGCTGAGGTTTTTCAAGAGGTATCACAGATGTGATTTTAGATATTTCCTGGGTATCTATGAGGAATGTGGTTCAGCTACTAGCTATGCATGACAAAAGAGGACAGGGCACCTGTTTCGTAACTGTGTGTGTGTGTGTGTGTGTGTGTGTGTGTGTGTGTGTGTGTGGTACAGATGTCTGCTATTGTATCACATTCAAAAAGAGGCTTTGGGAAATAGCTGGAAAATTAAAGAAAACGACAAAAGAAAGAAAATAACAAAGGGCCTAACATATGTACTATTAAAAGCAGTATATAGTAACCAGCCTAAAAGAAAATACTCATTTAAGACAGAAGCCAGAAGGTCTGAGTTGAGATGGCTTGGATCGCCTTCATTCATTCCCTCCTTCTACCCCCTTGTCTTCTGCCAGCATCATCCATTTCTATCCATGCAGTGTGAGATCAAGTGGTTTCTTCCAGAGTAAAAGAAACCAGTTGAGTGTGTGTGTAAGTGTGTGTGAAGTGTACAGCATTCACTTGTGATTCCCCTGGTAATGTAGAGTCGAGTCATCAAACAGAGGGTTCTTCACTTCCATCTCTCCCGTCTGTCAAGGAGGGAAGAATAATGACTCCTTGGTCAAATAACAAACAACAGTATTTATAAATGTTGTGGATGTTTGCATGTGTGTTTGCAAATATGTGTGAAGCCACCCACCGGCGCAAGTCCAGGGCACTCGTATACTGTGAAGTCCCCTCCCACTTCTTCCTCGTCTGATGTGACCTCGGAGTCATGGACTTCCTGCTCTGGTTGGTGTCTGATAAAAAGACACAAAGTTTAGTGTGTGTGTGTGTGTGTGAGTGAGAGAGAGAGAGAGAGAGAGAGGATATGCGAGTTTGGCAGAAA
>OOFE01035583.1:4836-33487 GCA_900323365.1 Monocentris japonica | reverse complement strand
CTCCATATGCAGCAAGCTGCAATGGACTGTGTGGATTGACACCTTTCTATCATAGCCAGCATTAACTTTTTCAGCAATTTGTGCTACAGTAGCTCTTCTGTGGGATTGGACCAGACGGACTAGCCTTCGCTCCCCACGCACATCAATGAGCCTTGGGCGCCCATGACCCTGTCGCCGGTTCATCGGTTGTCCTTCCTTGGACCACTTTTGGTAGGTACTAACCACTGCATACCGGGGACACCCCACAAGACCTGCCGTTTTGGAGATGCTCTGACCCAGTCGTCTAGCCATCACAATTTGGCCCTTGTCAAAGTCGCTCAGATTCTTACGCTTGCCCATTTTTCCTGCTTCCAACACATCAACTTCAAGAACTGACTGTTCACTTGCTTCCCAATATATCCCACCCCTTGACAGGTGCCATTGTAACGAGATAATCAATGTTACTCACTTCACCTGTCAGTGGTTTTAATCTTGTGGCTGATCGGTGTATATCTCTTCAGTGTTATTCGGTCTATCTTCTGTTCCCTTGCCACTGATCAAATCATCTTCCATGGCTGCTCTTTTTTAGATCGTCCAAGGAGCCTGAACCCTGTTTGTTTTGCTTTTGTAGTTTTGTGGCATAATGAGATCTACTCTGTAATATTAGAAAATACCTCTTGACTATATATATGTGTTTAAATCAACTACATTTTAATGTAATGTAAATGCTACTAGATTTTGGTAAGCTCAACCATTGGTTCAACTTTCCCTGGGGCTAGTGGCACATTTCACCCCACAACCACCATTTTGGCAAAACTGCTTCATGCAGGCCCACAGTTATGCTCAGTTTATGACCTCATATTGGACTTTCTAAAGCTTTAAACTAATATATAATAAAGCCTCAAGCATATCTACTTCCATTTAAATTCAAGAATCATGACATCTTTACCATGATGAAATTACCTGATGGCACAAAATCAGACTTTGTGACCTGGCTTTCTGCTTTCCATCACAGTTTCATAGAAATGAATTATTGCTCCTAAATTTGTGATCACATTCATTTTGTCTGTTGTTGCCTAGATACAAGTTGTGGCTCATCACAGGCTCAACTTACCCCATTCTGCCCTATTTGATTGTGCAGTCTTAACGATAAAAAAGTATATGGTTTTGTCTCTGTGTGTCTAGTTATGTGTGCATGTGCATGTCGGCATGATCGTGTGTGTGTGTGCATTTGCACATCTATGTTGTGTAGCATGTACATTTCCATATTTATTGAGAAAAAGAATGGCAGGGGGTTTGTCCTGTCGGCATCAGTTATCATTGACCAGAATCAAGACCACATGGGCCTTTTGAATGGTGGTGGTAGATTTTTTTCAGATGCCCATTACATTGTGGAGAAAAAAAATAAAACAAAGGGGAAACATCAAAGGCCTGGGACATCACTGAAATTACTATTCCTAGTATGGTTTTCAATTTCAAAATAACTTTGAAGTTTCATGTTGCTCTTTTGTAAACCTGATAAAGGAACTGACACCCTATCCTTTGAGATCCGCTGGTCTTCATTCTGTATGTACAGGTGCAGATGACCTTGTCTAGGTTCTCTTTAATTGGATGACCGGTTGCTTTGAATAAGGGCTGCTCATCAATGAATACTGAGGAGTGGCATCATCTCAGAGTTCATTCAAGTGTCAAGGAGGCATGGTGTGAATCTGTCAAAGCCCATCGCCACACTGAAAATATTTCATTACCGCCGCCTTTTTTCTACTGAAACCACTTTCTCTATTTCTCTGATTGGATTGATAGCTCATCACAGCCAGTCATGCCAACAGTACATTTATTGTGATGCTGCCATTAAATAGCACAGATACTGTAAGTGTAGTTGTACAGAGTTCAATTCTTGGATTCCCCTGTCCATGCCGCTATCACTCTTGCCACTCTCCCACTCCTTGCCTCCCTCCGTCCCTGCCTGTCTAACCACTTCAGATTTTACACCACTATGCTTTGCTCTCCTTTCAAACCTCTCATTCTATACAGAGACATTTTAAATGGTCCCTGTGGGGTGGGGTTTGGACAACCATTTTGGTTCTCTAACGAGGACCTGCTTGTGCTACTTCTATGGCTTTCTCCCCCTTACTCTGCTCTCCCTTCACTCCTTCATGCGTTGAGTCTTTAATTGTTTAGAGATGTTGATGGGGTTCCTTTCAGGCCTATGTGTTTGTGCATATATGCCTGTAGGACACCACAGCTGAAGAAAGGCTATGCCACATCAATTCAGACTCTCTCCCTTCATCCCATCCCTGCATCCCTTTCTCTCTTTACGCTCCCTCCCTCCACTCCGTTTCTAAATTTATAGCATCTCTCTGTGTGGGGATTCACTTGTACTTTTCTTTTACATTGTTATCCTATGTGTTACCTTTGTGCTGGGAAACTGTTCAATGTTACTTTGGAGAGGAGAGAGAGAGAGCGAGAGAGAGCAGTACAATGGTTCAACATTGGCTGGCTGGCTTTTGCCTGTGTTTTTGCATGTGCACAGATTTGATGTCTTCAGTGTGCACCTGCACACTCTCCCCAGTGTAATGGGTGTCGAACTGGAACTCATGCATTCAAACATATTTGTTTGATTTATGTGCCACGATCTTGTAGGAAAAACAAAATTTGCTTGCTCTTCTGTTTCTCCCCAGGATACAGATTTTTATCTCCATGTCAAGTAGGCCAGGCCTGGGGAAGAGTCACCCCCTGGTCTGTCTCACTTCAGCATAATGGGGAGCCTGAGGTGCCAGGCCTTGCTGTGTGCAGTCCTGCCCTCCTAGTGCTCTGAGTGATGCACTGTGGTGACAGAGTAATTTTTTCCTGCATCTACACAGGCTGAACTTGGAGAAACCCTTTAGTCATTTGCGTGAAAGTAATGGAAAAGGGAAAGCATAGCTGCTGCAGAATGAAGGGTGAAGTTTAATAAATGAAAATATCCTTCAGAAACTATTTCCATGATTGTTTTCTTTTAGTTCCTCAAATGCATTATTCTTTTTCATGAGAGTTAAAATACTGACACAAAAATGGAATGTCTTCAGATTATAACTGAGAAGGCATGTGTATAAGTAGTTATTAATCCCTCGCTCCAGAATTTTTAGACTACAACAATTATGGGCCTGTACACAGATTCATGAAAGCTAAGACTTCATGGAAAATCAATTTGAAACTGTCAGATTTCAGTATAACTCAAACCATTTACAGATCCAACAACACTATTTTTTGTGTCATATACTGTGACACCATCCCTTTTGTCAAAGGTTCATCTTGTCAATTTCAGAGTTAATGTCTTCAGCCCAAGAAAATAAATAAACAAAGCCACTAGTGGGACAGTTCTCCTTTTTTTTCTAGTTTAGACATTTAACTTATCTCCCCTTTTCTCTAAATGACTCACATTATCATTGTAAGAGAGAAGATACTGTGCTGCAGACCACTACCCAGCTGTCTAGGTGCCTCAGCTTCTGCCCCACCAACTCCATGGCTTTCATTCAGCAGATACCCTGCAGCTATCATTTCGCATCATTACAAACCATTGTGCCTCATGTTTGTCTAATAAAATCAACAAACCGAGGATAGGGGTAGAGAGAGATGCAGAGGGATGCTTTATGACAAACATTAAGCAGGGAAAATTAAAGTAATGTGCAGTGTTACTCTGAAGAGCTATAATTAAACAAAAGCGTCCAATGCCAAATGTGTGTCTTCTGTGGAGCTCCAGGCAACGCACGCATGTCTGTGGTGGGAAAGATAACACTGCAGTGTGTCTCCTTAAGCTAGTAGTGGCCTGCACTAGCATCCATTGTTTTTGCCTAATTGAAGTCCTGATTTGGCCAAGTAGTGACCTGTGTGTTTCCTGGCTGGTGTTTGAAGTTTTCACGGTGAGGGAGCTGCAGGGGTGAATTTAATAGTCTATATGCCTGGACAGCATTTGGACTGTTTACCCCATCAGCAGCTGCACCGGTGAACCACACAGGGAACGTGACAAGACTAGACAAACATGAGGGAAATATGTCACATTTGGCCCTGAGGATATGTCTTTTACTTGGAGCTGTGCTGGAGGCTTTACAGCAAAAAGCAAGGTGGTGGGGCAGTGTGATACCAGGCCTCCCTCATAGGCTTCAAAGCCAGATGGAGTAATGGTAGGGCCAACATCTAAATCTCTCCTTTAATGCCTGTTTGTTTTGGAACCAACAACAACCCTTATGACCGCACATTCCACCGTGGATAAAAGCAGATGGCCTGTTATTGTCCCCAGCCATGCTCTGTAACCCGAGTTTGCCTGAAAAATGAACAAGACAGAGGTACAGCCAAGGATTTGGTGACACCAAGAGCAGTACTTAAACTTATTGAGGATTCAATAAGGATGTTTTTATCTGATGTGAATAAATAGTACATTGCAGGGGATTATGTTTGAAAGATTGAGAAAAGGATCAGGATTTCTGCTACAATTGGAAAAAACCCAGAGGAGGAGAAAGAAGAAAAAAAACTTTCGCTTTCAGATTGGGAGTTTTGCCACTGCCAGGTCAATAGGCAACCATGCAAGAAGAAAGGATGGGCGATTCATATATTTTACATAAGGAGTTTATGTACACACACACACACACACACACACACAAATGCACACACACACACACACACACACAGACACTACAATAGGCAACTTGCACATATTTCCCACTTGCACTCCCACTTGGCCACCTGACCATCACACCTATATGAGCTTGATGGACATCCCATTCTAAAACCATGGGCATTAATATGAAGTTGGACCCCCCTTTGCGGCTACAACAGCCGCCACTCTTCTGGGAAGGCTTTCCACAAGCTTTTGGAGTGTGTCTGTGGGAATTTGTGCCCATTCAGCCTAAAGAGCATTTGTGAGGTAAGGCAGTGATGTTGGACGAGAAGGCCTGGCTCTCGTTCTAATTCCTCCCAAAGGTGTTGAGTGGGGTTGAGGTCAGGGCTCTGTGCAGGCCACTGGAGTTCCTCCACACCAAACTCGTCTAACCATCTCTTTATGGACCTTGCTTTGTGCACAGGGGCACAGTCATGCTGGAACAGGCTATGGCAATCTGATCCAGATCTGGGGCTGCCCAGAGAGGATACTATCAGACAGATGCCCTGCACTTGAGTCAATCTTGATGGAACAATTGAGTCACCTGTACTAATATGGTATGGCATGCGCCACTCAATACCACCCCCGGGTAATAAGGCATGTGTGATAAGTTCATGTTAGTTTACCTGGAGGAGAAAGAGAAGGCATATAATGCACACAATAACACTGCCCACTTCAGCACTGCTCTGGCCCTGTACTTCGCCTTACAGGGTCACCATGCTAGGCTACCACTAGAGCTGTACCACTGTTACATGGGGAGACACTGACATGATCAGGGGAAGCTTGTATCCTGGTGGAATATTTTTGTCATAGTATCGCAGCTGCAGCCAACCCTGCAGGTGTACAAGGTCCGACCAGAGAGGGATCAGAGAAGACCATACACCAAAAGAACTTGAGTCCATGCTCTCTCAAAACCACAGAGATTCTTGAGAGAGAATTGTCACGACAGCCAAGAAACTCCGAGATGTGTATGTATATGACTAGGCCATTTTTTCTTGCCTGCAACCCTTCCTACAGAACCACTCACAGCCCCTGAAGAGTTTGGGCCAACACTATATCCAGAGCCTCAAGGTAGAGCCCCTGGATTGTTCATGCTTTAAAAAACAATGAGCTGTCAGTGAGCTAAAATATAGAAGATAATGGGATAAATATAGACTTTTTTGGATTCCACAGTGCAATAATTTGGCTACAAATCACCTGGCTTATGCTGCACAAGCTGTTTAGAGAATTCTCAGGGTTATTTTATATTTTAAACAACCAGGCACCGTTCACTTGAACTGTTCAACTGGAACTCTGGGGTTGAACTTGCTCTGTGTTTGATGGTTGTACAAACTTGAAATTTTGACTGACATGGGAATATAAGAATTTTCGATAGAGTGAAATGTTCCCTGAAAGACTGTTGGTTTTAATTGTGGGAATGCACTACTTTTTATTTGGTGATTGTCTTTCCATTCTTTTACCATTTATTCTTTTATGATTTTTATTATGTTTCTCTTGAAATTATTTGATAAACGCTAAAAATTCACAGAGAGTTTAGAATCACTCTGCTGCTGCTGTACAGATATGCTGCAGTGTGCATCAGAAAATACATTGTTCCACAACAAAATACATAATAACATTCAACGTCACTGAGAGGTTTTGATATTAATAATTGTATCAAGACCAGGTCATTTTTTCATCCTATCAGTATGGTCTGTAGATGAATGAAACTTAATGTAGAGGTCCAAAAATCCTGAACCCTCCCTTTAAGGGAACCAGAGTAAAAATACACAGAATCAAATCTGACAAATCAATAGTTGCTTTCAGTGGTGAACAGCTGTCATTTTGACTTGTCTGTTGGGATTATTATTGTTTTTTTCAGGATTATTGGTACATGGCTCCCTACTGGCATCACAAATATTGACACTTCAGTCAGCATGTCTAATCCTTAATGATGGTCCTCTGAGCCTTAAAGGATTTCATTCTTTCACCAATCCACACGTCCATCCCTTTCTTAGTTCAGGAAAAGAGCTAAAAAGAGCCAGTGCAGTGTGGATCTGAGAATTATTTATTGTCACTAATACGATTCATATTTTCAGCCAAGCAATGTGATTGTGCAAAGATGTGTTCCAACCATGCTGATAATTCCCATAAAACAATATTGCGGTGCAATATTGGTTGCTATGCTACTCTTGTGGTAACCAGGGAGCTAGTTGGCAATCTTTCTTGTTTTGTCTGTTTTTTTATTCTGTATGCTACTCTATTGTACTCTACTCTATGGCTCTATTGTATGTAACTATTGCATCACCATTATCACAGTAAAGCATACCCTCTCAGCTATTAGTGCTATATTTTAGATTTTTATTTAACAACATAATAAAAATATCACATTTTTATGGTTGGAGGTCAAGTATTAGTGTCCTGGTTTCCTAAAAACCATCTGGGGCGGTATACATATCTTAGAAAGGGAGTTTTAGATCAGTTCTATTCCCAGAAGCTTTATGTATATACAGGCAAATGCAATTATTTCTGTGAGACACTTCACTCCCATCTTCCATTTATACTCACAAATCACACTGGCCAAAACCCACACTCTCTGTCACTGGAATGCTGCAGTGGTAAATACAATAAACAAACCCACTTCTCGCAAATATCAAAATTGTTTAATGACATAATTTCAATTAACTTCAGTTCTCTCTCCCAGTCTGCCAATTTGCCAATTTGAGTAACAGAAACAAATAAGATGCAGGATTAAGTGGAAGCTAAACCTCCTGCTGTAAGGCCTCGCTGCTCCATGAGACCAAAAAGCAAATACATTTTCTATTCACTATGATAATGTGGTCCTGACAACAAATGGCAACATGTGTAGACATGATTCAATGTTTTTTCTCAAGAATTGTTGATTTTGGAAAAGTGCCTTATCTTGCGTGCAGTGGAGTGCAGTAAAGTGAGAGTTTACAGTTAATAAAAAGCAAACAGTGTTCAAGGTGGTATGTAATTAAAATCAGCATGTTGAGGGAGAAATTTTCCTGAAACACTGTTATGGCAGAACACTGCATTTACATAATGCAGTGTGTGTGTGTGTGTGCATGCGTGAGTGCTTGGTGACAACAGCTACCAGACAATTGAGCTGAGCCAGATAACACACAGAGACTGACAACTCAATGAGAGCACAGTCACCATGTGCTCTCTTCTACCAGGAGTTATTGATTTAGCTAAAATTGGTTATGGCTTGAAATGGTTTTTCAGTGGACTATGGGCTAAGTAGAAATAGAGTGATTGGGTTAAGATGTAGTATGGGTCATTAGGTTTGAATGAAGAGAGGTGCAGGCCAAGACAACTAGTGGGTGAAAGCCATTTTCAATGTACCAATTAGGAGAGATGTGAAAGGTTGAATGATGAGGGCAAGACAAGCCCTGACAGTGATTGCACACTACAGATAAGCACAGGGCACTGATGAAAGTTTCTTTTCAAACACTGAATCAACATAAAAGAAAACCCTTTGAGCACTTTATCTTCCAGCACATACAGCCCCCACACATTTGTTGATGTCTTCTCATTGTCACAGCAAAGCGTGAAAGCACTTTCATTGCATTGGAGTTGCTGTCATCACTGAACTCAGCACCCCCACAACGTCCTCAGAATACTAATTGTGCTGCACCAGCAGGGAGGCCATCAACTGTACCCTGGCCCTGTGATTATGGAGGGGCCAAAATGCAAGGCAGCCCCTGGTTATGATGGAGCTCACGCAGTGACCCAGACCAGCCCTACTGATCAATGGGTTGGAGCCAGACTGTGTTTATTGGCAGCCACTGGTCCCCTGGCTTGGATTGGTTGTGTCTGTTGTTGCTGTAAATGCTCCCCAATTAATGAAAGCCCTTTATGATCAGGATTAGGAAAGGCATGCCAAAGCTAGCACTGTGTTTATTGCTAGTATTGATTACCTGATGGAATTCTTAAAATGACTGTGGTATTGCATCTATATGTGTGTGTAAAAGTGTGAGTTTGTGTATTTACTTTTGGAAGAGGGTGCACAGTGTTTCCATACGTTGACTGTTTGGCCCTGAGGAGTGTCTGAGGGGAATTAGCCACTTTTTTGACTCATTAGTCTTATACATGATTCCTTTGGTGATAGTCATACAGGAGCACTGAAGGGGTTTTGAACTGTTAAGTTGAACTTTAGTCAGCATTTCCTTCCAGTGGCTAGTGGCTATTGTTTGAAGCAATAGCCACTGAACTAAAGGAACTTTAGTTTCAAAACTTTCAGAACTTTAGTTTAGAACTTTAGGAGTTTTGCGTTGATGGGTTTACAGTGTACACTTTTGTCAGTACCCTTAAATGCACTTTTGAATTGCATTGCAGTCAATGGGAGCCACAAAGTAAGCACACCCCGATATTAAAACAAATAAATCGTCTGAAATGATGTCAGGCTTTAAACAGGTCCTATTTGAAATATGAAAGACTCCTCTCTTTTCTGTCTCTATAACTGAACAGAGAATTTATTTCTGTTTATTTTCATTTCAATTCCCCCTTGATAGGAAAAATGGTAATCTTTGTTTTTCTGAAGTCAAGAGTCTGGAGTCTCTGAAGTCAGCATAAACTGTCAGCTAGTTGATAAGGATGATGCTGACTGAGCTGCCGTTTGCTGTGATCCCTCACATCAGATCTGGATGTCCCACCATAATAAACCTTTATGCATTGTGTATACGCTGCTTGCCCAAACCCGGCATCTATTGCATGCCCAAGCGTCCTCTCTGAGTAGTCCCTCCCAAGGTCCCAACCTAACTTTTTTCTGTACAACTTCCAGCCTGTGTCTTTATTTTTTGCACTGTCCCATCATTACAACTGGTCACTGAGACTGGTCTCCGATTAGAATTGGTCTCGTGGTTTAAGCGTAATATTCCCTTAACCTCACTGACTTTACAGAAGGGACAGAGGTAGAATAATTTGGAATTATGAATGGCAGAAGAAAGACCTCTCACCTCTGGGTTGGAGGCCTCTGTCATGTTGAATGTGTGTATTGCTGACACATGCTGACAAAATGCTAAGCACTGTGTGGGGGTTCAGAAAGACATTTGACCTAATCTCTGTCAGTAGGGGTGTGATTATGGCTTTAAAGCGAGGTGTCTGCATAGTGTGTCATTGTGTCAGGGACCCCATGTCCTGTGCAGTGAGGGAGGGAATAAAGATGAACCCATATCAGGACCAATTCAATCTCTTTACAGTCTGCAGACGCTATGAGCAACTATGTTCTTTGTAGCCTACATAGCCTACAACTAAAACAAACTGCATGGAATATAGCTTAATATATATAATCTTAATATAGCTTTCAAGTTTTCACGTTTTCAAGATGTTTAAGTAATTACATTTATTTTATTATTTATTTTTCC
This sequence comes from Monocentris japonica, assembly GCA_900323365.1. Lineage (NCBI taxonomy): Eukaryota > Metazoa > Chordata > Actinopteri > Trachichthyiformes > Monocentridae > Monocentris > Monocentris japonica. The sequence continues at coordinate 23,503 of OOFE01035583.1, read as the reverse complement.
CATTTATGTTTCCAAAGAACTGGAGAGCAGTTCTTTGTTTGCACTTGCACTTTTAAGTTTGTTTCTATTCCTTAATTAATTAATTAAAATAAATACTTTTGCCTAGATTTTAGTCCAGCTATTTTTTGTCAGTTTGTGAAATATGCTTTTCACTCTTTACTTCATCAAAAAGAGGGCTCTAACTATCATGTAACTATCTATTTGGATTTGTATCCTTGAACAAAGTTGCTAAATCCTGAATCCTTTTGTTTAATTTATCTTCACGTCAGATGTAAATACAACGATAAAGCTTTCTGAACATGTCTATTACCTCTTTGTTTAGTTGTTCACCATAATATGACATTGAATTTAAGAATTTAATAAAGTCAGGAGAAGTGACTTAAAACTGTTGCTGCACTTGTTGACTATAGTCACAGAATCACAAATGACAATGAAATCTGCCCAGTATCAACAGGGGTTCGAAAAAATGTCCCTAGACAAGATGTATCTTGTATTGATGACCTCAGCTAGAATATCTGTTTGGAAGAAACATTTTGAACAATCCTGGCTGTATATCTAGTCCGTATATCTTGGCTGTATATCTAGTCTGGGGTGTGCGAAGAAACAAATTCACTGCATGTATGTGTAAGTGCCAAATAAAGTTGACTTCATCAGCCTTCTTTTTTTTCTTCTAAACTTCTCACTGTTCTCATCTGCCAGCCTTGTCAAGACAACAGATGAACAATTATGTACAGCAATTAAGATGATTTTATTATTAATATTTATTTATATTCCTCCGAGTTTTAGAGATCACTCTCATTAGAAATGACCTTCACTATCTCTAGTCCAGTATTGGCATTTTTCAAATGTCATTAGTGCTTATGTACAGGCTGATCTATGTGCAGGTCAGTCCAAGTCATTCAAGTCATTTTTTCATTGCTTTTCACATAACAGGATCATATAGCACAACAAATGCACAACAAATGCATCAAATGCAGATTCAAAACAGAGAGAATAAACACATCACAATGTTAAGATATGTTGCCGAAGCACAAACGTGCATGCTTGTGTGTGTGTGTGTGTGTGTGTGTGTGTGTGTGTGTGTGTGTGTGTGTGTGTGTGTGTGTGTGTGCGTGCGTGCATGTGCGCGCATGTGTGAGTGAATCAGTGAGTCAGTGAGCCAGTGAATCTGCGTGCCTTTGACTGACTTTCCCATTTATATGAAAGCGGTGTAGTAATTTGAGTAGAAGTTTTCATTATTGGACTGTCACACACATAATACCAGTAGTAAAACCAGTAGTAAAGCCAGTAGTAAAACCAGTAGTAAAACCAGGAAATAGTCCAGTATATCCACATATTCCAGCGTTGCTTTACATATTCAATATCCATGCTTTCAATGCTTCAACCACTCTCCACACATAATGCCTTCATTGTAAAGCAGAGCATATGTTCCATAATGACGGGTGGCAACAGACTAAACGTGTTTACTTTACTAAAGATTTTCCATTATTAACATTGTCTATGAGAATTCTTAAGCAAAATTCAAATACAGATTTCTTCTTGGGCATGGTCGAGATACACAGCTTATGAATCCCTTGTCATGTGATTACACTTATTCATCTATGGTCTATGTTGAGGCTTAAGGTCCATATCCACTAAATAGATTTTTTAGGGATTTAGTTTGTGGTGTGTTAAAATGAGGGTTTAATTAAGTTTGTTCTAGCAGAGTTTTAGGCAATTTTGTTATCTCACCATAGCTCACTGCTGTTGATTATTGTCATTTCAACATCACTGGTACTAATCTTTTGATTTAGAATGGCCTTATTCCAGTGTATTAACCTATGTATTAACCTATGTATTACCTATGTATTAACCTATGTATTACCCTATGTATTAACCTATGTATTACCTATGTATTAACCTATGTATTAACCTATGTATTACCTATGTATTAACCTATGTATTACCCTATGTATTACCCTATGTATTACCCTATGTATTAACCTATGTATTACCTATGTATTACCCTATGTATTAACCTATGTATTACCTATGTATTACCCTATGTATTAACCTATGTATTACCCTATGTATTACCTATGTATTACCCTATGTATTAACCTATGTATTAACCTATGTATTACCCTATGTATTACCCTATGTATTAACCTATGTATTACCCTATGTATTACCTATGTATTAACCTATGTATTAACCTATGTATTACCCTATGTATTACCTATGTATTAACCTATGTATTACCCTATGTATTACCCTATGTATTACCCTATGTATTACCCTATGGAAACCTAAGTACACATTAATACTGTGTCAGAAATTAATACAAATAATATATAAATAATACAAAGTGAATATGCTGTATCTAAAAAAAGTAGCGACAAAAACAGAAGTGTTGCTGAGTGATGAACTGTATGGTACCAATGTTTTAGATTGTTTTATTTACTCACATTATATTATGTTGTGACTTATTGGGTGCTAAGGTGATACTATATGAGATGACATGTTGTATCATTTGTACATTGTTTGATTAATTCCTTGTAAGTACATTATATATAAGGGAGATTTTCTCAGTGTTTACACAGTGTCATTGTGCACTACTTTTCCATTGGTTAAAGCTTCAATCCGCGATTTATGCTGGAGTGCACCCTCTCATGGCTGTGCAGGAAGGATTACAAAATATCCGCCTTGGCTTGTCTGGCCAGAACCTGCGGCACAGTTGTGACAAGGTTGCAACTTGTAAAGTGCTCTATAGATAACTTATTATTATTATTATTATTATTATTGTTATACATTTTCATTTCAGGAATCAAACCTTTTCAATATGATTAAAACCTGAAGGCTGTTGTCAAATCTGGGAGAAGCACTAAAACATATAGCTGTTAGGGCTGCTCTGATCTCTTTCTGTGACTGCCGTGCCTTGCAGTCTCTATTGAGAAATGCATATTGCATTATTAAAACAAGTAGAATATCAGTGTCTTACTGTGGCACCATCAAAGAAGTCCCCCATCCTCAATCTATCCTCCAATAGTACTGCAACAGCCACATCATCCATTCTTTCTCAAATGCAAAGGCATATTGTAACTCAAAATCGAATCTTTTAAACTACTTGCCAGACCATTCTTTGCACATTTTGATGGTTTAAAAGGGAACTAAATGGGAATTTTCAGAACAATTGCTCTCACTGGATCAACAGTGCAGCAGTAGTAAAGCATTCAGCTAAAGCTAATAAATAAAATGTGGGACTTTTTCAATGGCATCTGTATATTCCCTTTCTGGTACAAGGTTGAGTGGTCTGGTGTCCATGCCTGTGTGTGTGTAGGTGTGTGTATGTATCTGTTAGTGTGGGTGACTGTATGTGTGTTGCACAATGAATGCCGAGCGTGTCCTGGGCTTATGAAAGCAGATCAAAGGCTTTCACAGAGCATGTTCTTAATTGAGTGCACTGGACAGTGTGCATGTGCATCGCGGAATCTCTAGGCAGAACCAACGCCTGTCCTCAAATGTCAGCTTTCTTCTCTTCACAATGAATTAAAGGCATCGCCTCTTTCTTGTGTCCTTGTGGGGGGTTGTTATGTGTGTTAGAGAAAGGCAGGCAAAGTCTGTTTGATCTGACAAGCTTGAATTTAATTGACTCTGATGGGGCAAAGAGGACACATGAGTAGGACAGAGAGGAAGCAAAGGTGGTTTCCTTTTTTGCCACACTGTTCTCCCTTTATATTGTTGATACAGAGGAGTGCAAAGAACGGGATAGATAGATAGATAGATAGATAGATAGATAGATAGATAGATAGATAGATAGATAGATAGGCTCTTTATTGTCCCTGAAGGGAAATTGCAGTTATGCAGCAGAACAAAGCAAGAGAGAGGCACACATCACTATACAATAATCATAAAGGTTGTATAAAAAATAAAAAAAATATAAAAAATATATACAAGGTAGTGCAAGAAATAATAGCGTAGTGCAATTTACAGTTGTACAATTTTGCAATTTGGTCGAGGTGTGTGTGTGTGTGTGGGGGGGGGGGGAGAGAAGAGGCATGTGTTATTTTGAAGCACAGAGGGACATTCATAGTACACTTTTACAGTCTTTAGCATTTATATGAGTTATAAAAGTTTGGCAAACAGATGAAATCCAGTTTACTCTTAACCTTAAAGCCTCTAAGTGGGCCTGAACGTGTTGTAACTGAACTGTTACAAAGGGAAGAGAGCTGAAGCTCTTTTTACACTGCCAATGTTCACAGCAATCTCTGTGGATTTTTGGTTTGGGGTTAGAAATTCATGGCATCACAGTCATCCCAAAATATATTACATCTTTGATCCGAAAGCTAGCATCATGAAAAGACATCGAAAATTCTTCTGTTTAAATTCTGCACACCTTCCACACTGAGTGATGTGTAGCTCTACAGAGGTAATAATTTCAATGTGTTACAGAGAATTCCCCCCATAGTGTTTGTGGGATAGAGAAGTGTTGTAGTAAGACTGGCAGGATAGATGGAATCTCTTAGTCTCCCTTTTGAGAGGACTTTGTAAACGACGTGAGATACGAGGCAGGTATTCGAAGAGTTTAACATCTTATTTTTAGTGGCAAACAGAGTGGAGCACTGACATGAGTGGCGGTACCACTAGTCCCCTGTGACGGAGTGGCACTCGCAACGCTGCCTCACCACTTGCTGTCACTGCTGTGGGGATGTGATGTGGGAGCTTGCATCTCCAGCTCAAACCCTCAGGGAGATGTCAAGGGACACTCTTTGTACATTTTTACATTTTATAGCATGCTTTGAAAACATTATTACAAGCGATGGCAGGGTATTCTTTGCCATTAAATTAAAATGAAAAAAAAATCCTTACCATGTTTCATTTCCCCTATGCTCTTTATGTCTTTAATCTTTCCAGCTAACTTTCCATTTATCACATTTATCGCTGTCGCTCAGACTCGCCCTGACCCTTGCTACACCTTTTCCTCCCAACCAGTTAATACCACTTGCCTTTTACATCATTTTTCAACTGTCCTTACCTTACTGCAGTTCATAGCTCAGAGTCGCAGTTCATTCTTAACAAATATTTTCCTTTTGGGCTGACCCTTATGCCTATCAGTTTTCCTCAAAAACATGATGGTGGAGTCAAGTGAAGTGTCAACGACACTGTGACTGTGCAGGGAGAAGTTACAATCCAAACAGAGAAACGTATTTGACAGAAGAGACTTAGCTGGCATTCAATGGAATAGTAGAATAAGCTTCATTTCCTAGATCTCCAACATTACAAGCAGCAAATAATAAGTGTCAGGGCCGTAGTGCTGTAAGAATCTTCCTGTGACCATGGAATGATCATGTAAAAGTGCTTGGAAAAGAAATGAAAAGTGAAAGTCACAGAAAGAGGTAGAGGTAGCTTTTTATATTTATTTTCATTGATTTTGATTTATTTATTTGTATCTGTGCATGTTTACATTTTGAAAAGTGGCATGAAAACCTTCCCTTCAGGTCTATACTGTCAAGTTAAGTGGCTCAGTATCGCCTGTTGCAACCTCTCCATACGCTAACAAACAAGGTTGTTTTTCCGACTTCACACAACAAGTATTGACCAAAACACCTGCCTCCCTAGACGATATTGACGTTACAATGTTGTCACACCACAGTTAAACAACAAGGGAGATCCTGAGAAAACAGGATGTGTTCTCTGCCTCTGACCTGGAGCTGTTATTCAGAGTTAAGCTGCAGACTTTGGTGGACATAAAACCAAGCAGAAATTACAATATTATCATGCTGGTCCCAGCAGCACGTCTTGAGCTGACATAGCCTCACGCAATTAGCTTGGAGGACTGCAAATGCACATATCCAATTAGAGCAGGGCCTGATGCACTTGTCACAAAATCAATGCAGATCTGGCCCCTAATGTGGGAGGCAGCCATGCCTAGGATAGTGGGAATGAACTGGCGTCTTTTCTGGGTTTTTTCCTTTCCTCTACACAATAAAAGAGACACACCAACCACAATAGAGCTCTTAGCAGATTGTTATTAGAACTGCAGGATCACACACAAAAAAATATCTTTGGATATTTTGTTTTTTTCTTGTTCCTTGTTATCTTTGTTTAGATGGGTGCATACTTGTGACTCAACTTATAAGGATATTCTGGTCTTTATGCTGTCTGTCATCTACCGACTGTACCTGCCAAAATCTGGCACATTTCAATACTGGTGATAGACACTAACAAGTACTTAAAGCAATGTTTCACTTTGATGCAACATTTTGTTTTTACTGCATGCTTAGTCAGTTTTTGATATTAGTTGCTCCTGGAAAGTGCATTCATCCCAGCAAATCTCTTTATTGTAATAAGCAAAGTACTATTAAAATAAAGAACATTTTTTCTGAAGCATAATAAAACTCCTTCATGAAAAGTATAACCAGGAACACAGAAAAAATACAGTGATTTGGGTCAAACCCGCTTTAGTAGCATTTTTACAACGGAGGCAAAACCTGGAGACAGTGTAAATGACATCCAATATTAGTGGCTCAGTGATGGAGAAACCAAAAAGGTCATATGTTCTTTCAAAGGTAAAATATTGATTTAATGATATTTGATGCTTATAAACTTCCACTAACTCTATAAGAAAAATCAATGATGATTTGATGAACTGATGTCCAATTTTCCCCAATATCCTTATGTGTACATCTGTACGACCAATTTCCTACTTGGCCTTGTTTTTATTTATTTTGTGTTGTGTTTTAAGTCACTATGTGATGTTTTATGTCATTGATGTGATGCAATGTATTTTATGTTGTCTTATTCGTGAGACCAAAGATAATTTTCCTGCCTTGGCTGGATAATAAAGTTGTATTCTATTCTATAATATTCTAAAAAGAAAAAACAGATTCTGTTTAGGTCTTCAGCTGGGTATGTTTTCTGTAAACAGTTTCTTTGGGTTCTGGTGCGTGGGTGGGACAAACCTACTTGGATGCCATACAGGCACAGTGATACACCCATGTGTGGTACTGTGAGAGAGGGGTGAGGAGCACCACATGTAAAATACATGTTTTTAACTGCATGTCTGAGTGAGTATTATTGAACTGTGCAGTGCTGTGTGTGAGTGTGGGTGTGTTTATCTGAGTGGTGCCTGTACTGGAGGGCAGAAGCATAGAGAGAGGGATTGAACTCAACCTCAGAGGGCCTGCAGCTTCCCACTGAGTGGGAGAGCGTGGATGTTGGGGGACACAGTTCTTGTGTTTTCTTTTGTTGGAGCGGCAAAACTTTAAGTGACAGTGCAATCTAGGAATAGCAGCGGCAAAAGCCTCTTCAGGGGGATAGGCTCACATTCTCTCAATTCTGAACTTCCTCTATTAGTATTTTGAAGGTGAGCCTCGGCATTCTGAAACTAGAGGTTGCTTAATTGGTTTATCTGTGTTGTATTTGTTAGTGTTGATGTTCAAAGCAGTGTTTGAACAGCAATGTTATTATTTTTTTAGAGATACATTATAATAATAATAATAATAATATAAACTATTTGTATAGCAAGAAACACAGCCCCTCTGATTATTATTATTAAAGAATTGTATTGTGGATAAGAAGCATACTGCGTCAAAGTATTGATTTTGGGAGTGTTGCCAGGGCGATATTGAAGTGCATGGAGAGTGTATGACATGATAATTAGACACTGCTGGCCCGGCGATCAGGCCCATCGGCTGCAACTGACACCTCTCATTGCATTTCAAACGCCATGATGCTAATACCACAGTAGAGCATCCCGACTGGCTAGTCCATGTTACTCCTCTCTACTTAGAGAGACAGAGGGGATTAAGTGGGTTTGGGGAGTTCTGTCACTGCCTGGCCTCAAGGTGAATGGGAAAATCATTGGTGGCATCAGTATATTTCATTCTCTTTGTACCCAGGGGTAATGAAGTCAGAATGCCAGGTTGTCAATGGAGTATCACTCAAGACCAAAAAGGGGAAGAAATGTGTACAAGGACTCCCAGAAATGCACTATAAAATTAAACTGTCAGTCCAGGTACCAATCCCAATCCAATCTTTCCTTGATAGAGAGCATGGCCAGTGCATATTGAAGCATTGTCAGCTACCTACCTCCTCAATATGCTTCGGCCGTATCCTTTACATAACTGGGTCATAGTGCTCCCTAGGTTTTTTATTTCAGTTGTCAGTTTGTTTCAGTTTCCTAGCCTCTTGTTCTTTCACTCGTAGCTCGTCTCTCAATGCTTGCCTGTCACAGTGATCTTACAAAATGTTCCTTCTCCACGCTCTCTGCCACTTGTACTTCTATTTCCTTTTACACAGCTAGCCAATTAGTGACTGACCTTCTGTGATCATCTCTGCTTCTTAATTTACTAATATTTGTAGTGATGTAGTGGCCAGTACGCCAACAAACCCTGTAGCATCGAGAAGAGCTGCTTATCAAAATCCTCTCTTTTCCATTGATTCACTATAAAATTATGAATGAATCCAACAACAGGATTGTGCCCTCTATTTTCCAGCAGCCACTGGTGCTTTTTTTAATCTTTTTTCATGGACACTGCTTTGAGTGACAGAGCTCAAATATTTCACCTAAAGGATAAAATAGCGACCACAACTTTTATTCAACTCTTTCTTACCTTAGAATTTGGACAAATGGGAGTTCTATGACTTAAATTCTTGCAGAAGCAGAGATTTTGCCTTCCCAGAGTGCCTTTTTTATGTCTGTAAGATTACAGAGGCCCTTGAATCCTTTTAAGGATGCGTCATCTGTATATCTCCATTTCTTCTTTGACCTCTTGTGATCTGTTGGATTATCACAACTCTACGACATTTCATGCACATCATTTAAAAGACTGGCTGATGCAAACTCTGAGCTTATGAAAGTCTATGCCATTAAGTAGGGATTTTAGGCTTTTGAAGAAACTATAACAAGATATATTTTGTTAAGATATAACAAAAATCTAAAATTTGTCTGTGTTGGTCTCCACGTCAAAATAAGTGAACAGTTCATTCCCAACAGTTCATATCTTCATTTTGGAAGAAAAAACATGACCTGAAGTTCACTGTCTAGACTGGGTTGCTCTAATAGCGGACCCAGTTAAACTTTTGTCAAACAAGGAGTTAAAGTTACCTACTGTTCTTTAAAAAGTCAGTTGTTATGAAACATTGTCTAAGAGTAACAGTAAGATTGGTTATCTCATTTTCACAACTCTTCAAATTGACACTCAATAATAAATAACATTTCTCAGGTGTTATTAATGGTCTTTGCACACCTGCTACCACTTTATGTGGCATATTTTATATTCTTTACATTGATTTCTATCCTCTCATTTCCTCTCCTTGCTGCAACTACGACCATGACATATTTACTCTTTAAGTAAAATTCAGTTAAATTACTGAATTCACACACACACACACACAAACACACACACACCACCAGCAGCCCTAAAGTGGATAGAAGAAAATGATGCTGTGGAGAGGAGTTTGCCGTCTGTCAGATCCACCAAAGGAGTGATTAATCGGGGGGGAGAAAGTGCTGTGTGTGTCATTAGCCTCTTGTCTGGAGCATGGACCCCTCCAGAAGTGATGGGCTTCCTGGCTTCACACACAAAGGACGACTTCTCTGTTTTTCAGGCCTTTCCAATTGATTGCACGTGTTAATTGCAGGCATTGATCAGAACAGAAAAGCAGACAAGAGACTGCTTCAATAGGCCTGTGTGCTAAAAGTGAATAAAAGAGAAGTGCTGTTGTCTTGCAAAAGACGTAATAAAGTTTCCTGGAAAATCCCATTGCCTCCAGTCCTGAGCAGCAAGGGGACACTTAAGCTGTCGCAATTTTAAACAAGGCTAGAGGAAATTTAACACTATTCACTATTGTTTCTTTACTATAGCCAACTCCCCTTGTCCCCACCACCAAAACAAGAATTACTTAACCTAGATGCATTGTTTTAGAACAGTGGTTTTCATGTCACAGACACACATTAGGCCATGGACCCCAAACTGGGATCATTTCTACTGGATTTAATAATGTAAAATTAAACTATTTCTCATTTTACTTAGGACCCCCTGGAACTCCTTCAAGGAGCCCTTGGGGTCCTCAGATCCCACGTCGAGAACCACTGTTGTAGAAAACCATGCCATGCTGCCTTTCAATAATTTTGCTGCATATTCTGTCAGACTTGAGGTCAAACAGCAGAGGATTAGTGAGCCTTTAATCCATGCAGGTGGTGGTGTGGCCTTGGGCTGTTCAAGTCCTCTCAATTTACTATGCAGCCTGGTTGGTATGGAGAATTGGAGTACACCACTCCTCTTAGGGGATTTTAAGCTAAATAAATAGACAAAATAAAAGAGCTGAAATAAGAAAGGGATTTATGGAGAAAGAGGTGATATTAGCTTTGTGATTGAGTGGGGAGAGTGGGACTCTGAGGAGGAGAGGGAAAGAGGAGACGTACTAGGTGTAAGCATTGTCACATTTTGTGGTGTTTCTTCTGTTAATTATCATCTCCCCCAGTGTGCCACTATGCCCCCCCCCAGCTCCCCAACTTTCTTCGTCTCTTTTTCAATTTTCTAATTGCTTGGTTTTAATTAAAGCCACACAGCAGTGACAATTCAAAGCTAAGAAACGGGCACAGATAGTCATATGCAATATTTTGGGGTTTTCCATTGGAGAATGCTGTATCCACACTTCTCTTACACTTCAGGATGAATCAACAAACTGCCTCTCTCCTGCATGAAGATGAGAGATGTGAGAGATGTGAAATCTCACATGCTGGATGCTATATAGGGGGCTGCTTAGTGTGTGGCGGTGACATGTAATAAGGGCTTTATGGTGCCATGTATCTGCACTATGGCTGTATCTACATAGTGTATTAATAGGAACTAGTGTCCTGCTCCCTCAGTGTTGTGAACTAGCACACACGTCTTTTGATTAACACATTGATTTATTTATTATATATTTCCTCCAAACAGGTCAATTTATTTCCTTGCTTTTCTCACTCTTCTCTCTTCTCTCCTTCTCCTTTGCCCATTGCCATGTTGTGTAATTGCGATATCTTATATCTATGCTTGTCTTCCCTTTTATATCATTCCCTCCCATGTGAATCCAAGCCAATTCCCTTCCCTCTAACCACTCACTTACCAATGCACGGTAGCCTCTCGCTCCTTCTCCCTCTCATTTTCTTAATGATTCCACATCCCATATTTTAAAATTTATTTTACCTCCTTTTAATAATGCAGCAGTATTTTGGCTCCAGCTTCTAACGATGCCTTTCGTGTCCTACCTGTTTTACACAGAGGATTCTTCAAGCAGAACTAGGTTCTGACTGTATGCTGCTCATTCCTAGATCCCACTGCAATGAGACAATTGCAATTAGGTTCTTGCCTTTGAAGTGCTCTCCAAATAAGTGGGTCAAGTCAGATGAGAGTATCTGTGAGTGAGATACTAATTTACCTCAAAGTCTATCTACAATTCTCTGTAAAACGCTCCCCCAACAAAATTAAGCTGCCTTCATTTTGAGTGAGTGTTATGTATTTTCAGTTTGTTGGCTGTATTTGGCCCAGATTCATTAGGCCAACAATATATTGTCATTGACTTGTGTAGTTAATCAGATGCTATGTCTCTGGCACTGAAAAAGCTTGTTGAGCTTGACACTTAACATTACCAGTGATTACCTTGCTGATGCGGGCTATAATATAAAGTGCTATTGTCGTAAACAGTTTAATTGTCTGATTCATTCCCAATGAGTCTGCAAATTTTGCAATGTAGCTGTTCAGTTAAGATAAATAATAGCATGCCATCCCACATTTCCAAAAGGATATCAAATAATCTGAAGAGAAGGCCAATAGGAACACAAAGCCATTCTTTATTTGAAAAAAGAATAAAAAACATAAATGGGTCCTTTCATAGTTTATAAGGGTGGCCTCTGGGGACAACATAAGTCCAAGCCATGCACTTAAGGCGCCGTATACAGGCCTATATGAGGATGGATGTTGGAGAGCACTCTTAATATTGGAACTTATGTCCTTTTTACAATAATAGACAGATAATATTGGGTCTAGCCACCAGAATAAGGGCATTATTTGGTTGTGGCTAGAAGTAAAGTCAAATTATGACATTTAAAGTGCTAATCTGGTCTGGTCAGTTTTAGATATATAAACAGATTTCTCAAAGGGTAGCATTTGTGGAGCGAAAATAAGCTCTTTGTAACATTGTTATTGACATTGTTGTAACATTGTTTCTAAACAGCATTTGCTTTATTCAAATACTGACAATTCAATACAATGTAACTTAACAGAATACAAACAGTAAATATATTATTATTGTAATTAATATATATACTAAATCTAGTTTCTTCTTCAGAATGAAAATTAATTTAAAAAATCCAGTTTTTAAAATCTTGAAAAATTCAGCTCACAAATAAAATTTAACTTCATGATTACCTTTCATATAGCTTACTGTCATTCCTGGCGCCTCAAGCATTAAACCTTCCAAAGATTCACTGCTTAAAAGCTGCATATGGAAAAAAATATGCATAAGAAGAAGAACTGGTTGATGAATCAACTTTATTTGGCACTAACACGCGTACACATGCAGTGAATTTCTTTCTTCACCTACCTCTGACTAGATACACACACATCACCCCACACACATGTACTTTTCCAGGTCAGAGGACAGTGCAGGTGTCAGCTCTTGGACAGTGCGCCTGGAGCAGTTGGGGGTTAGATGCCTTGCTCAAGGGCACTTTGGCAGAGTTGGTGGGCACTGTAGCTGTGGCACCAGTCATTTTTCAATCACCAGCTCACAGCTGGAATGCATCCTCCTGGTGGTGCCAGGGATTGAGCCAGTGACCCTCTGGTGATGGGCTGGTCTCTCTAACCACTAGGCCAACCTGCCGCCCCATTTAGTCACAGATTTATTAAATATGAAACACCATCAGTGGATGCATGTTTGCTCTTTCTAATTTACAGTGATGGATTTGTGTGCAAGTGAACAAGCTTAATATAGTATCCACACCCCATCAGCTTGTGCAATTAGCTACAAATGGAAGCTGAAATATCCCATACTTTTGCTGTTTTGCTATTTATCATTTAACATCTCATTCAACTCAACCAGACATGAAAATAGAAAATCATTCTGAGCTTCATTGACTTGGAGGTTGACCATTATAGATGAGATGGGGTCAGAAAATATGTCAAATGGTAAGAAGTGTTGGTGACGGTATCAAATTGTGTACATCATCATCAAAGCCAGGAAATTGGCAAGGCTTTTAAGTACACTTCCTGGCCAAAGTCTGCCAGTGTGCCAAAGCAGTTATTCTGCATCATTACGCGCAAACATAATGCTACATAATGACTGTGATTTCAGTATTTCAACAAATTGGCTGTGGTAAATGGTAAATGTGGTACATTTATAGTAATTGTTACATTTCCTACTATTGACAGAGATTTCCTGGAATGAGATGTGTCACTGGAGGGATAATACTGCATTGATCATCTCAAATACATGTACCTTACGTTTATAGAACACTACCTTTAGGCGTTTTCTCATTTTTTCAAGTTCAGTGTTCAGTAACGGAGCACTTGATGAGATGTGTATAGAATTTGAAAGTCCTCTAATCAAATACATGTTGCAAGTGTTTACCTTACTTCCTCTTAGCATCGCCGAGCAATAGCCTCCATTCCATTGTCAGAAGGATGGGCTTTGGGCAGAATGGCTGTTCGTCTTGCCCTATTGTACTGTTGAAACCTAACAGAGGGAGTTATGTGGGGAGAGGCAGAAAGATAAGTGTGCAGGGAAGTGTAGAGAAAGAGGAGGATGTGGGGTGGGGTATAAAACGAGGTGTGGAGGATGGTGGGGAGGTTGGTGGTGGTGGGAATAGATGAGCGTCCAACACCAGATGTCAGAGCTTCTCATCAATTCAAATATAATTCCACAGCATCCCCATCCATGCATATAACCAGCTCTTCTTTTTTCATTTTTCATTTAACAGAATATGAAAAAAACTAAATTGCCCACTTACTTGCAGATCCATTTCCATCATGGTGAGAGGAATATAGAGAAGAGGAAATAGAATTTATGTTCTTAAGGTCCATTAATAATAATAATAGCCTGGAATATCTACAGATTCTGTATGACACTTTCATTAATACCCTTAGTGCTATTAAATGATTTATTGAACTGCAGAGTATCATCCCACAGTCAGCATGTACTCTTTGAATTTTGGTCTGTTTTTTCATTTCTGTTGGTAGCCCCTATATTTCCAGGATTTGTCAATAAAATATGCATTGTTTTCCATGCTGTAATCAAAATTTCAGTGACATTTATATTGCATACTACAGTATATTGCATACTGTATATAAATCCTCGTTGTGCTAGGGAAGAGTACCTCTGTTTGTAGAAAGCATCTAGCTTAGCCAGCAGGGTCTGATCAGGGGAGACAGATTGCAAAGTAGAGCAAAGATGGAGGGGAAAACAGTGGAAAAAGATAAACTTGCTGACAGAATCAATTTCTGGTTTAAATTAATTATAAAGAGAAGGACAAGAGAGGGGAAAGGTACGTGCCTTTTACTTTCTCCAGACATAGCACCAAACTCCACCAAACAAGCCTATAAAACTTTGAATGGAAGAATAAACAGACTCAAACTGCAACGGTCGACATAAGAAGATATAGATTTTAATATCTTTATAAACATTTTTGTACTGTTGTTCATTGATGATAACTTATTGAACAATTTAATTATGGCAAATAAAGGAGATGGATGGGCATACAATAGAACAAGAAGTAGGGAGGTGAAGAATTGTGCTTTGTTTAGCAAATAAAGGTTCTCAAAGTATATCATGAAAAACAAACAAACAAATTAACCAGAAAATCAAAAAACTGAAAGACTCTTCCTGATAGGAGGAGCAGAAAACCCTGTTATCATCATTGATGTCACTGATATTGTTTTTCTCATAGTAATACAGTAAATGATTAATATCAGCACTGCAGTAAGTCCTCTTATTTCCATTGTTAATGGTACAGTTCACATCATTGTTACAAACACCATCTTATCATCAGCTATAAGGGAGGCACAAAAGCTCCAGAAGTACAGCAAGATGTCCCGTAGCAGTCCGTTTGTCTGTCTGTATTATAATGCAGTACAATACAGACCCCTTGTTACTTCAGAAGCGATTGTCTTGCTCTTGAATCCCCATATCCGTTGACAATAACATCAGTTAATAAAGAGGCGCCATCGTAATTCTTTCTGCATGTTCCCTGTTTTGCCATGCTTAGTTTGAGTTTTTTTGTTTTTTTTTATTAAATCTTTTATTTATCACATAGGTCATTTAAGGTACACGCACATTTTTTCTTGAGTCTTGTTGGTCTGTTGTATTCCTTTGAAGTTAAGTGATTAAGAAAAAAACATGTTCCTCACGTTCTCAATGAGGAGGGATGCCCACACTGAGGAGTGATCAGTTCAGCATTGCACAACCTCACTGGGAAATTGAGAAAGCCCCATTTGACCCTTTACCCCTAAGGCTCCGGCCCCCACTGTTCATCCTGCAGTAGGGATCCATCTGTAGGTCCTTTAGTGTCTCAGCAAAATCAAATGAACAACATTTGACACAAGATAAAGACAGACTCTTCAATATTCACAGCTTGTTCTCCCAGAGACACACATTGTTTTCCAAGCAAATAATAGTAGCGCATGTCAGTCCTTGTCACTTCCATACAAACAATTAGCAGCTTGATATTCAGTTGCACAGGAGGAGAGAAATGGTATGACGGCAAGGTTATGCAGAAATGCTATATCACTGAGAAAACACTATTAAGTAGGCAGAAGGTTGGTACCGTACCTGGAAAATAGCCAGCATTGTAATATGTAGTAAAGGAGTCGTTGTTACAATTGTTACTGCATCATAGAGTGTATGAGCGAACTGGTTGCCAGAGAGCTGTGGCTATAGATTTCCGTTCTGCTAAGAAATGAGCAGAGCACATTCCCAGGTCTGATATTGAATGATGATTTATTGCCCTGCTTACAGTTTATCTCCCTGTTTATGTGTAATACTTCCACCCAGTTGTTTGGCCCTGTTGTTGGCAAAGAATGCAATCGAAAAATACATTTGGCAAAATATTATGAAAGCAAGATAGAGGAGACATTGGGGGCTTTACAGGGTTATCTAGTTTCCTTTTCTACCCTCTTGATAAGAATTACAAATTGTGAACTGAAAATTAAAGCTGGATGGAACACTTAAAGTTTAAACTTATCTGCCTCATAGCTAACTAACTACCTCGAGTTACTTCACCTCCCCCCACCTCCCTCTCTCTCTCTAAAGTTTGGTTATGTGAGCTCCAGCTAAGTGAAAGACAGAATTTAAAAAATAAGAGATACCAAGACAACTGAAGATGAGATACCATAAGTGGCAGTGCAAGCTTGGTCTGCGTTGTCCTTTTGTCTTTCTGTGACTCTTTGTCCCTCCAAGCATTGTGAGTCTTTCTGCTTTAGGCGTTTGATGGTTGGATGTCTATTTCAGAGTCTAAACAGTAAAGCTCCCTACACAACACTTTACACACATAATCACACTCACACACACATACATAAAAGACACACAGCCTTTTAGTGCAGGAGCAAGAGGGTCTGGATTTTTGTTGATTAGCATTTATCAATCCCTCTGTAGGTCAGCGGAGAATGTTGTCAATGTTTATTGTTAGCAAGGCCACCAAGAGGCCGTAGAGATGTAGTAAGGACTGGGGTAAGGTTGCCCTATTGTTGGCTTGCTGAACCCCACTAGGGGGGCGAACAGTGGTCCGGGGAGTGCACTTGTGCTTCCTCCGTGTGACGGTACCATCTGGGGATGTGTGGTCATATTTGCCCCCATCTGTGAAATCTGGGGATGAATCCTCCTTGTCTGCCATGACCTCCTTTGAGTGGTGAACCTCATTATCCACCTTTCCCTTGCTTGCCCTATTACGGGGCTTTGTGCAGTTTCGAGAACGACCGGGCCTCGAGGGATGCACTATACGGGTCTGCCCTCCAGACCCCACTGCTACACCGCCATTCATAGATGGGTTCACTGTGCCAGACAAATTATTGGTCTTACTCTGGGCTCTGGACTCAGAATTGGGTACAGTGGGGGAACAGTTGGGGAAGTCCTCCATGCGCAGCTCCTTGAGGTCCTTCCCACCCATATCAGCTGGAGCCTGGCAACCCACAGAAGACGTGGAACCTCTGAAACGTTTCAGCCATTCCCATAACGACAGGGCCTTGCAGTCACATGACCAGGGGTTGTCGTTGAGGCGCAGGTATTCCAGGGCAGGCAGGGTGTCCAGGCACTGTCCGGACAGCTCTATCAGGGAGTTGTTGAACAGGTAGAGGGTGGTGAGGCGTCTCAAGTCATGGAAGGCCAGGCGGTCAACCCACTGGATCTGGTTTTGGTGCAGAAGCAGACGGTCCAAGGCCCTCAGGCCTCTGAAGGTGTTCTGGTGAAGGCTCCAAAGATGATTTCCATGCAGGAACAGATGGCTCAGGTTGTGGAGGTCCGCAAAGGTGTCGTCCTGAAGGAACTTCAGATGATTATCCTGAGGAGGTACAGAGAGTACACAATCAATCAGATGGCTTCCATTGCACTATTGCTGCTATGTATTACTGCAATGTAACATGTTACTGTATTGACAACAATACATTTTCTCAGGCAGCATACTACGAGTAGGCTATTGGTGGTATAATTAACCAAAGGCAAATTTAATCAGTTCAAAAATCCCCTTGTACCTGCAGATAGAGATACTGCAAGTTTCTGAGGCCTTGGAAGATATTACTAGGCAGTGCACTGAGTCCACAGCGGTACAGGTGCAGTGCGTGGAGTCGCCCCAGCCCGTGGAAGGTGTCTGCAGCCAAGGAGCGCAGGTGGCGGTTGTCCCCCAGATCCAGCTCCTCTATTAGGGTGAAGCCGTGGAAGGTGGAGGGCTCAATGTATGTGATATTGTTGGAGTAGATCCAGAGAGTGACCGTGGTGGAGCTGAAGTGGCCCCGCAGCAGGCGGTGGATCTTATTGTTCTGCAGGAAGATGCGCTCACTGTCAGGGGGAATGCCTTCAGGGACCGACAGGAAGTTGTGGGCTTGGCAGGAGACGGTGCTGGGTGCAGTGTAGCAGATACAGTGACGAGGGCAGGTCCAGGAAAGCTCTAGCCCACAGAGAACCAGCAGGAACTCCAGCCCACAGCCTGCAGCAGTAGTGTGCACACACACACAAAGAGAGAGAGAGAGCGTGAGAGAGAGAGAGAGAGAAATCACACAGACACACACAAAGAGAGAAAAGAAAGAGGAAAATGAATTAGTGGAGGTACATTTGGAGTGTCGATTTGATTTTGAATTGGAATTTAGCCTTAATACTTTGATGTCCAATTCAGAGCTTGAAAAGGGCGAAGATGTATGAAAATTGACAATATATGTTCTGAGGAAGTCCAGAAAAATTGGTTAGGAGACAGAAACACTAAGCAGAATCCAGCATATGCAAAAATGAGATATCGACAAGAAGTAGAAGCAGAAAAGAAGTAGAAAATGCCAGAGGAGATCAGAATATTGAGACACTGCAAGGGTAAACAGTGGAAGCTACAATAGGAGGGATTAGAGACACAGTGAAAGTCATATTCATTCTACAAAATGAATTTATAACCTGATATATGACTTGTGTCGAACAGGGCTACCTTTTTTTTTTTTTTTTATTTTTTTTG
>OOFE01035575.1:0-25961 GCA_900323365.1 Monocentris japonica | reverse complement strand
CAAATATATACATACACCGATCAGCCATAACATTAAAACCATTGAAAGGTGAAGTGAATAACATTGATTATTTCAATACAACCTGTCAAGGGGTGGGATATATTGGGAAGCAAGTGAACAGTCAGTTCTTGAAGTTGATGTGTTGGAAGCAGGAAAAATGGGCAAGCGTAAGGATCTGAGCAACTTTGACAACCGGTGACCCGGCGACAGGGTCGTGGGCGCCCAAGGCTCATTGATGCGCATGGGGAGCGAAGGCTAGCCCGTCTGGTCTGATCCCACAGAAGAGCTACTGTAGCACAAATTGCTGAAAAAGTTAATGCTGGCTATGATAGAAAAGTGTCAGAACACAGTGCATTGCAGCTTGCTGCGTATGGGGCTGCGTAGCCGCAGACCGGTCAGAGTGCCCATGTTGACCCCTGTCCACCACCGAATGGTTTTAATGTTATGGCTGATCGGTGTGTGTATAAATACTACAGCTATTTGTGCAATTTAAAATTCAAATACAAGTGATTACATTAATAGCTAAATGTTGTCATAGACTTGAGGCAAATGCAAGCTGATGGAGTTGCATGAGCTATTAGGTAGTGGCTAGTTTTACAGCAGCTCATTTGTGTACACACGAGCCTCTCTGCAAACTATGACTGACAGCTGCCTGTTGAAAAACCTATGTTGTGCGTATTGATTTATCATTAGGCTATGTTTGATGTGCAGACTATTTGGACTTGTTTTGTAAGCTGGAGCTCTGA
The DNA here is from genome assembly GCA_900323365.1 of Monocentris japonica. Taxonomy (NCBI): domain Eukaryota; kingdom Metazoa; phylum Chordata; class Actinopteri; order Trachichthyiformes; family Monocentridae; genus Monocentris; species Monocentris japonica. The sequence continues at coordinate 25,215 of OOFE01035575.1, read as the reverse complement.
GAAGCTACTCATGTTAATGAAATAAGTTACTATCATAAATGTCGACATGATCAAATATTGTTAGCGTTCATAAAAACACAAGCAGACTGGAACCAGACGAAGGATTCTGGAATAATAACGTGAAATAATGAGAGAAAAGATGGTTATTTAAAATAAAATAATAGACAAGAGGAGTCATTTTATTGGTGCTGGGCTGGTTCAGATAGGCTGTGAAACTACACTTTTATTATTTGATTGAGCATCTCTGTCTGTGGCTTTCATTGCATTCAGCCTGTCCTTTTAGTCCTATAGTTAATTTCTTATTGACCTACTCATTTAATGATACATGGGAATAGAGCACACAGCTCCATCTAGTTCAAGTGGTGTTGGATGTTATTGTCATTGGTAGGTTTTGTAGTTTTGGTTGGATGACCTAAGGGCCCTGCCCGCTGGTCTTGCAGGAGGCAGCATTGCGCCAGTGTCTGGTGTATTGTGGGGCCTATGACGCCTCATGTCTCTTGTGTAGACGACCTGCCTTCAGTGAGAGAGACGAGCTTAGTCAATACGCTGTGTGCTGCAACTGGCAATGGGTGGCAGGACAGATGGCTGATAATCTCTCATTTGTATTATATGCAAAGGCTATCCAGCGAAACAATGAAACAGCACATGTACCGTACTCCAGAGGCTGTGTAATGTTAGCCGCTCAGAGTGGAAGTTCGCTCTTAACCGCAAGAAAAATCTGAAAGTGATGCAAATTCAGTCCTACTTTCTGGAGTAAGGCTAAGACCTATGCATCAAAGTTTCAAGAATTCTCTCAAACAAGGTGGAAGTAAATGCATCGTCCCCTGTGAATGATGCAGTCCCATCTGGGCCAATCAGTGATAAATACACTACAGGAAGAAGTGAAGAGGAGCTGTCACTCAGTGGGCTGGACCTTTTTGAAACGCACTTAATAGGCACTTATCAGCCTATTTATTATTATTATTATTATTATTATTTTAGATTCCATTTCAATCAAATTGTTCCAAATACAAAATTCACAGGGTTAATAAATGAGAGGTCCAGATATTATTGTAATAATTGCACAATTGTATTTTCTATTTCATTCTGTGTCAAAGGAACAGTTCACCCCAAAATCATTCTGTCATTCTGTCAGTCATTATCTACTCACCCCCGTGTCAGTGGAAACCAAACACACAGCGAGTTAGCCCCCGTAGTCCCATCCACAGTATTCTCCCAAACTATTAAAGAAATCAACAGATTCATTAAAATTAGCTTTTTTTCTCTCCTAAAAATCAGTGTTGTTTTTTTTAACAACTGCTATTGACTTCTGCACATTAACAGGTATTGGTTCTTGTTTTCGTAGATATTGAAACACTGGCAAAGATGAATCTATAAAACCAGCAAAAAACCTAAGTAGGACTGAACGAGAGTCTGAAAGTCTTTCGCTCATTGCCTCTCCTCGTTTTGTTGCACAGGGATGAAATTCCCTGTGGATCTTCTGGCTGATGTCAGCCTGAGAGAGCTGGAGCACTCCGGCCAGAACTACATGAACAACCTGCTCTTCAGCAACCCCGATTCTCCTCAGCAGCTCACAATTGCTAACTCTGTCCAGGTAAAACATAACACATGCTGAGGATGCATGCATACACTCAAACACACATTTCTATAACTTAAAAAGTAAAAAAAAAAAATTGAATTTAGAAAGCACTGTATACCATGAGAATGTACATACCTCCATGCTTTATATCATGTGGAGTGTGACGTAGTGAAATGGCAAAGGGGAGGATAACTTCAAAGAGGGAATTAAGGCAACATTTTATTTGGAGGTTTAATCTTTTTTAGCACATCTTGGTCTCAATAGAGTTTCATATGATGATAACATTTATAGGTGTATAATAGGTTTACATGTGACAAAATCATACAGTGTTGTGGAATAAGAACAACACATACATTGGATGATTAAATTGATCCACACGTGTGATTAAGCAATAGGCAATTATGGCTCAGAATATATAACAACGTCAGCCTACATTTTACAATATATGACCTTTAAATTACAAAGTAGTTCCTGTTGATGCAGTGGTCCAAAACCAGCAAAGGTTTAGTGAGATATGGTTGAAGAATTTGGTGCTGACCCTTCCTCTCTGTCCACCTCAGGTAAACATAGATATTACCAACGTGGGCTTTGTCTCTCTTTATGGAGATAAGCAGAAGGTCCTGGCCCTCTTCTCCCCGAGCGACCCTTTAACGGCTGTGGCTCTTTATGTGCTGGGCCGATGGTGGACAGTGGAGGACCTCCTCAAGACGGCAGACCCTGATAGAGACGGAGTCGTTGAGGTATAAGGAGAATTCTTTTCACCATCTTTGAAAACTCACAACACTGGCACATGATTGCCCACCCCTGGTCTAAAGGAAACAGAGCAGATGCAGTGCCTGCTGCTAGCGTAATGTTATCCTATGCGTTAGCAAGAACGCATGTAATGGAATACTTAAAGGGCCCCTATCATAGGAATTCAACTTTTCATCCATTATATACATATATGAGCAAAGATGTTTAATGAAGACATTACTCAAATTTGTTTTTGTTTGAGTAGTAGAATTTAAAGTTCCTTCCTTTTTATGGGCAGTTTCAGACCAACTCCAGTAAACGCGTCACAACTGGACTTAGTCCTGATTGGTTCTCCTTACTAAAGAATTCCTGAAATCTGCCCAGTTTGAGTTGGAAAGCCTCCACTCAGCAGGTTTATCCCATTTGAATTAGAGGAGTCGGTGTTGCCAGCCAATCAGGGTCCAGTATTGCGACTGTTCTGCCTGTGAGGACTTAGGGCGCATTCACACCAAGCATGTGACTTTCGTTTACAAGCCCTGGTTCGCTTGTAAATTAGGCAGCATGGATCTAAACAGTTGAAACACAAAAATGCAACAAAGTAAACTTTTTAATTATGGTTCGGACCAAAGAAACTGAGCTATAGGTGTGACCGTACCCATAGACATCAAATTCATTCAGTTTAGCTAATTCAATTCAACTTGTAACTACATTTATTTGCAAAAACGATTGTAGTGGGTCTATTATAGTGGGATCTCCCAGGGATGTGCTTTCAACGCTTCCATATGTTGCCACACTCTGAATTGCTTGTCATAAATTGTCATAAATTGTGCTCTCAAATACAACTTATTCAAAATGTTTAAGTAACAGTGTGCTACTTTAGGTAATAATAACATGGCTCTAAATTTTTTGATGCCTCCAGGTGGAGACAGTTGGTGAGAGAATTGTTTTGTACATTCTCAACCGTGTGATCTACAGAGCCAAGGAGAAGAGTACCGAGGAGCGTCCCTTCCTCTGCCACGGGGAACATGACTACGCTAAAGTCCTCTGGAAAAATGGAGAGGCTGTTGGCTTCTACTCAGTCAAGCCTTTGGGTAATCTATGTGATGTGAACTGAGATGTCTTGACTTTATGCTGATTTCAACATGAATTGCTTAGCTGTTCTTGTTTCCATTGCTGCTTCTAAAGATTAAAAGGTTTCACCTATAGCCTAGACTTGGGTTATTGGGAGGCCAGTAGTTAAGAAATGTCCCATGATGCTTCAATAGCCCTAATGTCAGAGTGCAAGCAAGTAATGGTGGAGAACATCTGGCTTCAGGTTTCCCCTGCTGGCCAAGATGTTTCCGTCATCTCAGATAATCATGGTCTGTTGACCTGTTTCTCTTGTGACTTTAGAGGAAAAGATAAAATACTTGCCCTTTTCTGAATGTCCATTCCAACTGTATTCCTCCTTGATACCTGGAACAATGGGTCCAAATATTTTATCAATAACTTTTATCAATAGCTCTTTGTCTTATTTCATTTCAATCATTAGTAATTAGACCTGTCTCTAAGTTGCCTTTTTATCCAAAGTTTTAGAAAAAGTAGTTTGCCCTCATCTATAAGGAATAAGAACCACATTATTGTGAAATTTCAGTCAGGTTTTGGAGCATTCCAAAAAACATTGACTGTGCTTGTTAAAGTTAGAAATCATCTCCAGTCCAGGACTATTTGCCCAAGACATGGCTTAATCCATGTATTGGATGCTGTTCCAATGGGTTCATTCTTTTCTGTCTTCATATGTATGCTTCCCTTTGTTTCCCTTGCAGGCAGCTCATGCAGTTCCTTTTTAACAAAGCGCTATCAGCTTCCTGTGATGGACTCCATATTTGTCCGGAAATGTCACCGCAGTAATGGCCTTGGCCTCCAGATGCTGAAGGACTTTGTGCTTAGTTTCAAAGAGGACAACCTGGGGTTAGGATACCCCCTTACGAAAGCCATGTTTAAAGGTACATAAGATACACCCCCCTACGAATCTGCGGTTCCACGATTGTGGAATTCTTCGCAGAAAACTGAATGCAAAACAGAAAAATAGAGAGGTTCATGCAGAAAAGCCGAGGTCCCTTTCGGTAGCTTTTGTTGTTGCAATGTGACTAGCTATTCAAAAAACACAGCCCCGTTGTTTTAAGACGTCTGCAAAGCAGTGATCTTAATGGAGCAATTTCTACATCATGTGGCGTCAAAGTGAAAATTGGTCAATGTTACAGCAGCACAGAGAGCCCAAGCTTAATTAAATTGCTTTGATCTCCCGTTTTACAATAAGCAGTTGCAAATTAAATGTCTTTTCTTAAAGACGTTTTGCAAGAAAAAGCTTAAATTTTTTTTTTATGCCTGCAGAATATTGCAGAACTTGCAATTTTACAATCACAGAATTTAAAAAGTCTACCGCAAAATTTGATTTTTTTTTTACTGTGGAATCCTGGGGGCCCTGATAAATCCATCATGCAGCGAATACACCTTACTGATACTACTAGTACTAAGTGGTACAACTGTCCACAATCAAGCTCATAGTTGGTGAAACTGTGCACAGTGCATTACTTCAAATTTCACCTGCTCCTCGCTGTCCCCAGTTTGTGAGAAGTACCTGAGCCAATACCCAGAAGACCAAGACCTGCTGTGGGAAGTGGAGAGTATAGGTAGGCCCAGCCAGAGGACCAACATAGCCAACAAGATCCGGGCCATGGATCTGAGTGGTAAGGAACAACAACATAGATAGATACTTTATTGATCCCCGGGGGGAAATTCTGGGGTTGCAGCAGCATAACAGTATCACAAGAATGTACAAAATACAAAGGCAAGATGCAAAATACAAAAAACAGGCCTAAAGGCCTAAAAAACTAAATCCTAAAAAAAACTACTTATAAATTACCCAGTCAGAAATAGGAAGACTAACACCCATCCTCATAATATGAAGTGTCATTGATTTGGACCAGGTTGCTAAGCCTCCTCAGACTGCATTTACCTTCAACCAAGCCTTCAACTTTGTTTTTCTTTCTCAGCAGTATCCAGGAAGCTCTCATTTATGGAGAAATCACTTGTCGTTAGTGAAGTGATTGAAAATGATGTTGTCATGGAGGCAATTACTACACGTATAGAAGAACATGAATCCATGGAGTGCACAGTTGAAATTGTGGTACGTTTTAATTTTTTTCCTCGCCTTGTTTGATGAGCTAAAAAAATTCTGATAGTTAAACAATCTCTGTAATTTTTAGGAGGAAGTGACGGTGTTGAAAGCTGCAAAAGGTGACCATTTAATTATTTTATTTCCTCATTCTTGTTTCCACAGACTTTCCCTATTATTGCGATTTAATGTTTATTGTATTAACAGTTTCAGAGACTGATGAAGGACCTGTTGTAACCCGGGGTATGAGTAGTAAGATGGGAGAGAAGATGACAGAGGAGAACAAATCAGAAAATGTCATAAGGTAACCACATTACATGCATGAAACGACATGTCACTCATAAATGTCATGTATACATGTATATTAAGGATGAATAATTTTCTGAAAAAATTCCAATTTTAAATTTTTTGGAATATAACAACATATTTGTTGTGTAGCAATGCAAGAAAAGTTCAATTTCATCCATTTTCCCCTCATAACACATTGTAGCCATGGACTCCTGTGTAAAAACAAATAAATGCACAAGATAAATAAATAAGATTAATAAATAAGATTTTTTTTAACACATTTATAGAGCAGATATGCATGCATGATGGAAATAACATATGTACAGAAATGTGTCCAAAAAATGTACAGGGATATACAGACTCAATGTATAGACACAGATCATACTGACAGAGCAGTGTAAGCAGGCTTCAGCATCCTTCTTGTTAGCTGAGGCTGGGCTATTGTGGGGGAAAGCATTGTGTAGTCAGATGGCAGTCGACATGAAGGAATGCTTGAAACACTCCTGGGTTAAAAGGTGCTGCAGAGCTGCACCAGCTTGTCGTAGAGAGGGTACAAAGCATTGTCCAAGATGGATTTTAGTTTGAACCTCATCCTCCCCTTCACCAGCCCCCCTCAGTGTGTCCATGTTCAGCCCTAAGACAGAGCTAACATTTAACAGTTGTTGAGCGAATCAAGAAGAACAATTACTGTGTTGTTACATCAACATATATATGTATACTGTATAATGATTGAAATTAAAAAGTGATGCTCTAACATTTTTTAGAATCGAGGATATTGAAGCAGAAACTCCCAAAGTTGAGCGAGTTGCTGAGGAGCAGAAGAAGGAATTGCAAAATGCTTCTGAATTGGAGAAGAAACAGCAGGATGAGGTGTGCAAACTCAAAATAGCATTTGCACTATTTGTGTGCGTGACCGGTCCAAGGCATCTTTTATGATTTAATTTTTTTTATTAATATTTTTTAGGATATAGTTTGTGTGGCCATTGAAGAAAAAGCAGAGAAGCAGATTGATAAGGAGCCTGAAGAAGAAGCAGATACAGTGCCAGATGAACCCACCACTGTCCTAGCCACAGTTTCATCACAACAAGACCTAGAAGAAGCCAAAGCTGAAATTACAACAGCACCTGCTGCTGAAAAGCCTCAAGTAGAGGATGTTGGCACACAGGACCTGAACAAAACCTCTGATCCACAGATAATAGTTGAGAATCTGGTATCAGAAATTGAGGAAGCACAGGAAAAGTCTGAAAAGGAGGACACTGCTGAGCTGATAGTCCCAGAAGAAGTTGTAGAGGAGTACAAGGGACCAGAGGCCTTGGATGAAGTAGAAGAGAAAACTAAAATTGAGGTTCCTGATGAGAACACGACAGTCAGTGAAACTAGAAAAACAGGAAAATCTTTTGTCAAGGCCATAAAAGCAGTACAGAGTGAAATTCCCAAACGGAGATCTCAGCGCTACAGACAGGAGGGGGTAAAGGGGGAAGAAACCACCACTCAGGATGGTAAGAGAGTTATGAGAGCAAGAACTATTGTTGAAACCCCCACACCCAAATGCAAGTCCATCCGACGAAGCCAAAAAGTATGTGAAGAATTAGAGAAGGAGGTAGATGAAGTGGCAGAGGAGAATAAGGTTTCATTTGAACCCACTACAACTGAAGTCGTGGAAGAGGAACAGTTAACTATAATGGAGGAGAAAGAACAAGAAGAAATCACTGTAGAGGACAGTGCCATCAAAGAGGACTCAGTGACTATGCAGGAGGAATTAGCTGAAGAAGAGAAAGTCATACAAGAAAAGAGGCTGCTAGAAGATGAACAAACAACAAAGGATCAATTGGATACAGAGAAACAGGAAGAGGTAGAAGTAGAAGACACTGCAGTAGAGAAGAGTCCCACAGAGTTTCCAGATACAAAAGAAATTGCTTTTAAAACAGCAGAGGAGAAGGAGGGAGGTGTGGAGGAAACCGTTGAATTGGAGAAGGAGCAAAAGGATGGGGAGGTGGAAACATGTGTAATACAGAATAAATCAGAGGTCTCAGAAGTGAATGAAGATGGAGAGGAGCCCCCTGTTGTTCAAAGGAGAGCTTTGAGGGCAAAAGTAAAAGTTGCTAAGAACATTCCTAAACCCAAGCCCACAAGACGAAGCAACAGACATCAGCCTCACGAAGAAGAACACACAGACAAAGCAGCGCAGGTAGCAGGATGTTCTGTTGGCGAAAAGAAAGAGGATGAACAAGCAACAGGCAAACAGGTAGAGGAAGATGGCAAGGTGGAACAAGATGAGGTTGCTGCAAAAGAAACAGAAAGAATGGAAGAGGAAAAGGTGGTGAAGGAATCGACTGTTGTTGGGGAAAAAGTTGGAACTCCAGCGCTAGAGGAAGCTACACCTTCAACCGTAGAAGAGATGAGTATGGAGAAGAGAATGGTTGAGGAAGAGGAAAATACTCAAAGAGTGGCAGAGAATGTAACTGTGTTGGAAGCAGATAAGGAGGATGAGGCAGCCAGTGACACGAGTGTTGCGGATGACATGGTACAAGAGGTAGAAACTGACACAGTGTTTCCCAAACCCACTGCTTCTTCAGTTACAGTTACACCTAATGAGGGTCAAGAAGAGACCAAAACCAGAGTTAAACCAGCAGCTGCATCTGAAGAAAGGGACATTGCTTCTCACATTCCTAAGCTCCAGAGAGCCACTGTGGTCTTAGTGGACCTGAGTAAAATCTGTCATCATCTCCAGGTAAAGGAAATAGCAGCTGTTGGAGACTGTTTAACTCTAGAAAAGATTGTTAACGAAGAGGAAAAAATGGGGCAAACAGCAGAAGAAAAGGTTGAGAAGGAAGTTCCTTGTTCCATTGTGGAGGAGCAAAGAACAAAGCCAGAAAAGCTGGTGGTGGAAGAGGAAGTGGAATGGGAAAATGTGAAGGAAAAGGCTGCACCTGCAATGGAAGAAGCAGAAACTGTTGAGGAAGAAGAGCTTGAAGAGGGGAATGAAGAAATTATCAAATTGGTTGAGGCAAAAAGTTCAAGTGAGGCAGAGGACGCACCGATTACTGAAAACCAGAGACCAGAGACTGTTGAGGGGCAAACGGTTGAGGTGGAAAAAGCTGAAGGAGACATAAAAGCTGTGTCAAAAGATACAGTCACCATACAAGATGCAATGGAGGAGAAACAGTCTGCAGATGGGGAAGGAGAGGGAGAAGAGCCAGGACTGGAAGCAGCTGAGGAAAAAGAGGAAGAGGAAGAAGCGGCAACAGGGGAAAGTACAGAGCCAGAAATGGAGGTGGAGAAAGGGAAAGCTGTGGCAGAGGAAGTAGCCACAATACAAGATGCAGTGGAGGAGAAACAGTCCACTGAGAGATCTGCAGAAGGGGAGATAAATGAAGAAGAAGCACAAGTTGCTGTAACAAGAGCTCTGAGAAGTGGAGGAAAGACAGTCAAAACAACACCAAGACACAAATCCAGAAGACGCAAACAGCAAGAGGATGAAAAAAAGGAGGAAGAGCCAGCTGTAGAAAAGCATACTGATGAAGATGAACCAGCAATAGAAACAAGAGTTCTGAGAAGGGGAAGGAAGTCTGCTCCTGTTACACCTAGACATAAATTTAGTAGAGCCTGCCAACAACTCCAGGAAGCGGAGGAAGAGGCAGAAGAGGAATCTACAGCAGCCAAGGAAATAGAAGTAGAGGAAGAAGAGGCAGGGCTGGAATCAGCTAAGGAAAAGGAGGAAAAGAAAGATGAGGAGATGGTAGAAGAAAAGGTTGAGATGGAAGCTGCAACTCATAAAGAAGAAAGTGAAGAGCCAGAAATGGAGGTGGAGAAAGGGAAAGCTACAGAAGGGGACAAAGTAGAGGTGGAGGGGATTAAAGGAGAAAAACCTGGAGAGGAACATGCATTGGTAACTGTAGAAGAGGAAGAGGTAATGGCTGAAGAGGTAATGACAGATGAAGTATCTATGACAGTGACTGAAAAGGAGGAAAATATCAATACACCTGTGGTGACTGAAACTGAAACACTGTCAGCCAAGCACACCACTGACTCAGTTATGCTTACACCCAACGAAGGCCAACAGGAGGCCAAGGCTGGTTTTATACCTTCAGCTGAAGAACCACAGAGAGATGACATTGCTTCTCAGTTGCCTAATATCGAAAGAGCCACTGTGGTCTTAGTAGACCTGAAAAAAGCATGCCATGAACTCCAGGTGGAGGAGGTAGAAGAAACAGAAACTGTTGAGGAGAGTATCGCCATAGAAAATACAGGTGCTGAAGAAGAAGGAGAGCAGAGATTAGAAGAGGAAAATGTCAAGGAGCAGGTGCTTAGTGCCATTGTGGGAGAGCAAAACGTGGAGCTAGAGAAGGTTGTGGAAGAGGAAGAAGGAGTGGAAGTGGAAAGGGTGGAAGAAGCAGCAATTGCATCTGCAGAAGTAGAAGTTGTTGAGAAGGGAAAACTTGAGGAGGAGGATAAACCTGAAGCAGAGCGGGAAGCAGTTACCGAAGTGAATGAAGCAAAAAGTTCAATTGAGGAAAAGGAAGCACCAGTTATGGGAACCAGAGCTCTGAGAAGTGGAAGAAAAACCGTCAAAACAATGCCAAGACACAAATCCACAAGAAGTAGCAAACAAGATGATGAAAAAGAGGAAGAGGCAGCTGTAGAAACAAGAGTTCTTAGACAAGAAGGGACGTCTGCCCCTATCAAACCTAAACAAGACTGCAAACAACTCCAGGATCAGGAGCAAAAGATAGGAGAGCAATCCACAACAGCTGAGAAGATCGAAGTAGAGGATGAAGAGGCAGGGTTGGAAGCAGCTGAGGAAAAAGAGGAAAATAAAGTTGAGATAGAACAAAAAGTTGAGGAGGAAGCTGCAACTCAAAAAGAGGAAAGTATAGAGTCAGAAATGGAAGTGGAGAAAGCGTCAGCTGTGGCAGAGGAAGCAGTCACAATACAAGATGCAATGGAGGAGAAACAGTTTGCTGAGACCTCTGCAGATGGGGAGCTAGAGACCTTAGTTGGAGAAACTTCTGAAAAGAATCTCTTGCCAGCCATAGTAGATGAGACAAAGAGCTTGGATGAGGAAGAAGAAGCACCAGTTACTGTAACAAGAGCCCTGAGAAGTGGAGGAAAGACAATCAAAGCTACAGGAAGATGCAAATCCAGAAGAAGCAAACAACAGCAAGAAGATGAAAAAGAGGAGGAAGAAGCAGCTGTAGAAAAGAGTACAGGTGAAGAGGAACCATCAGTAGAAATAAAAATTCTGAGAAGGGGAAGGAAATCTGTTCCTGTTACACCTAGACCTAGATACAGTAGAGCACACAAACAACTCCAGGAAGAGGAGGAAGAAGGAGAAGAGGAATCTACAGTAGCCAAGGAAGTAGCTGCTTCCAGCACTGCCTCTTCTTCCTCTACTTCTGAAGCAAAAAAGGAAGAGAAAGATGAGGAGATGGTAGAACACAAGTTTGAGAAAGAAGCTGCAACTCAAAAAGAGGAAGAAGAGGTAATGGAAGAAACAGTGACAGAGGAAGTAGCTATGACAGTGAATGAAAAGGAGGAAAACACCAAGACAGCTGTGGTAGCAACTGCTGCTGATGAAATGGTCCAAGAGGAAGAGAAAGAAACTGACACACTGCCAACCAAGCACACCATTGACTCAGCCATGCTTACACCCAGTGAAAGCCAACAGGAGCCCAAAGTCGGGTTTATAAATTCAGCTGAAGAGCCACAGAGAGAGGTCTTAGTGGAGCTTAAAAAAAGCTACATTGAAAAGGAGGAAGAGGTAGAAGAAATGGCGACTGTTGCAGAGAGTGTTCCCATAGAAAAGAATGTTGCTGAACAAGAAGACGAACGGAGGGAGCGGAGAGAAGAAGAAGAAAAGGTCAAAGAGCAGGCTCCGAGTTCTGTTGTAGGAGAGCAAAAAGGGGAGCTAGAGAAAGTGGTGGAAGAGGAAGAGGGGGTGGGAGTAGAAAGGGTGGAAGAAGCAACAATTGCATCTGCAGAAGTAGAGGTTGTTGAAAAGGGAAAGCTTGAGGAGGATAAACCTGAAGCAGAGCAGGAAGCAGTTACCGAAGTCAATGAAGAAAAAAGTTCAGGCGAGGAAGAGGAAGCAGCAGTTATGGGAACCAGAGCTCTGAGACGTGGAAGAAAGACACGCAAAGCAATACCAAGACGCAAATCCAGAAGAGGAAGCAAACAACAAGAGGATGAAAAACAGGAGGACGAAGCAACTATAGAAAATATTGATGAAGAGGAACCATCATTAGAAACAGGAGTTTTGAGACAGGGAAGGAAGTCTGCACCCATCACACCTCGACGCAAATCCAAACATGCCCGCAAACAACTTCAGGAAAAGGAGGAAAAGGAAGAAGAGGAAGGGCTGGAAGCAGCTGAGGAAAAAGAGGAAAAGAAAGATAAGATAGAAGAAAAGGTTGAGGAGAAAGCTGCAACTCAAATAGTGGAAAATATAGAGCCAGAAATGGAGGTGGAGAAAGCGAAAGCTTTGGCAGGGGAAGCAGTCACAGTGCAAGATGCAATGGAAGAGAAAAAGTCTGCTGAGATTTTCCCTTCTGCAGATGGGAAGCTAGAGGCCCCAGTTGGACAAAGTGCTGAAGCCAAGGTAGATGAGGCAAAGAGCTTGGATGAGGAAGAAGAAGCACCAGTTGCTAAAACAAGAGCTCTGAGAAGTGGAGGAAAGACAATCAAAGCTACACCAAGACGTAAATTCACAAGAAGAAGCCAACAGAAAGAGGATGAGGAGGCAGCTGTAGAAAAGAGTGCGGATAAACCAGCAGTAGAAACAAGGGTTTTGAGAAAGGCAAGGAAGTCTGCTCCTGCGACACCTAAATGTAAATCCAAAAGAGCCCGCAAACAGCTCGAGAAAGAGGAGGAACAGGGAGAAAAAGAATCTACACCAGCTGAAGAGATAGAAGCAGAGGAGGAAGAAGTAAGACTGGAAACAACTAAGGAAAAAGATGAGATGGAAGAAGATGTTGAGGAGGAGACTGCAACTCAAAAAGAGCCAGAAATGGAGGGGGAGAAAGAGAAAGCTGCAGAGGAGGGAAAAGTTGAGGAAGAGATGGAGGAGGGAATGCAAGAGGAAAAATCTGAAGAATCTGTATTTGTAACTGTAGAAGATGAAGAGAAGGTGGAAGAAACAGTGACAGAGGAAGCAGCCTTAGCAGTGCTCAAAAAGGAGGAAGGCAATGTGGCAGCTGTGATGGAGAGTGATTCTGATAAGGTTAGGGAGCCAGCTGTGGAGGAGATCTCATCAGCTGAAGTAGAGGAGACTAATGACTCAAATGAGGAAGAGGAAACTCCAATCATAGAAAGATCTACCAGGAGAGGAAAACGAACCATTAAAGCCACATTGCAAAAGTCAGCAGAATGCAAATCTAAAAGAAGATGCAAGCAATCTTACAAAGAAGAGGAGGAAGAGGGAGGAGAGGGGGAAACGCTGGAGGACGAAGTCACACCTATAGCAGTTGAAGAAATAATGGATGAGGAAACAACAACAGGGAACAAAACAGTTGAGCAAAACAAAGCTACGCCAGATATTAAACTGGCAGAAGAGGAAAGATTTGAAGGCCAAGCAAATAATGGAGCTTTGATTGAACAAGTGAAGCAAGATGAAATGGTGGCAGAAAAGCAGGAGGAGGAGCAGGAGAAGACTGAGGAAGCCCATGAAGAAGAAACAGCAGACCAAGAGCAGAAGGAGCACGTGGAGGCAGAGGAAACTACTGAGGGGGAACCTTATGCAGCCATTTCTGAAGAACAGGCAGTAGTTGATAATACTTTGAAGGTATCAAAAGAAGAAGCTCCAGCTGTAATAATAAGATCTCTTAGGAGCAGAACAAAAACTGTGCAGGGCACACCATCACAAAGATCCAAAAGACACAAATCCCAGGATGAACAGGATGACCAAGTAGAAGGAGAAACACAACAGCAAGGAGGAGGAAGCGTTGAGGATGAGAAAACACAAGTAGAGAGCGTGGAGAGGAGCAGTGGGGAAGATGGGACTGAAAAAGATGAGATTATTAAAATTCTATCTGATGATTCACCTGGAAGAGAGGGAGACCCAGATATAACCCCTTCAAAGGAGCAACAAGCAGAGACTGAGGAAATGACACCTACAGAAAAGGAGCCAGAGACTACAGCTGAAAGTGCTGTGGAAGACAGGGCTAAGGAAACTGAGGTGGAAGATGACATAGTCATAGAGCCAGCTGATGAAGATCCAGCAACAGAAGAAAAAGAGACAAAATTACCAGGGGAACAGCTAGCAGAGAGCAAAGACGAAGGGGATGTGGAACCCCCAATCAATGAAGTAAGAGCTCTCAGGAGCAAGACAAAAGCTGTTACAGACAGTCCTAAAACAAAGTCCAAAAACCCTAAAGAGGACACCAATGTAGAAGAAATAAAACCTCCAAAACGCAGATCCAACCGGCAAAGGCGGTGGGTGGATTACAGTGAAAATGATGAGGAGGAAGGGGAGGGGGGTGAGAAAGAGGCAGTAATTGATTCCAAGGAGGAAGAGGATAAAATGGAATCAGATGACGCCAAAGACAAGGGGGAGGATGTGGAAGCTATGTGCTCTGAAAATGTGGACACAGAGAAGCTGAAGGAGACTGGAAATAAGGAAGAAGAAAAGTTAGATAATGGCATGGAAGCCATTGAGACTTATAGTGAAAAGGGGGAAGTCCTAAATTTAGCATTGGATGAAGATGAGGAGGAAGAGAAAAAGGGCACTACTCAAGAGGAAAGGGAAGATGAGCTAAATAGTTCAGAGGAAGATGAGGAAACTGTAGTTACTCCAGTTAGAGTTCTAAGAGGGAGGTCAGTTCCTTCAGCAATAATCACACCCCGGTCTGCATCTACAAGACACAGTACTAAAGCGCAGGGACCTGGGGTGCCTTTGTCAGAAGACGATCCTGAAAAGAACCCTCATTCTGCACAGAGAAAAGGTCCACGAAAGAGAAAAAGCACTGAGCTAACTCCAATTCGCAGATCCAAGCGTTGCAGCAGAATTTAGGATGTTGGCAATAGTTGAAATGACATTAAAGTCAAAATAGAGAAAGTGGTCCAAACTCAAGAAACCGGGAAAAAAAGACTTGTGCTTACTTCATTTTTCAATGCAGATCAAAAAACTATGCACTTGCAGACAAGGAGAGTCCTGAGGTAATTATAAACTCCAAGAATGCAAACACTTGTGTCCTCATTCTTCCAAAGTTGCCTTGGAGAGAATGAACTTCTCAACGCAAGAACATCTTTACAGTTTGAGATGGACTGTGTGCTTGATGTCAGGTAATCAATTAAGCTGTGCCTTAATTTCCCCAGCTGTTTCAACAGTCTCTGTAGTATTGACTATAGAGCTGTTAGGCATCGTTCTCACAATGAATCTCAGGGCTTCCCATTCATGGTCGTCAGTCAAGTCATCATCTCATGCATCCTCAGTTGGCAAGTAAACTTCTTTGTCCGTTCTCTGTTTTTGCATTCTTTTGTTTTGGAATTGTACCTGACGTTAGATATTATGTCAAATGCATCATAGAGCGCATACTGAGAAAGACCCTTGACTCCCTGTACCTGAGAGTATAGTGGTCCTCAAATCTGGACCTTTGGATCCTGGTTTTCTATTCTGCCAGGTACTTTTCATTCCAGTTGTCTAATCAGGGAGTGATTCACACCTGGGGCACCGGGTGAATGCAATTAATTACCTGGTAGGATAGAAAAGCAGTACTCTGGACCCCAAGGACCGGATTTGAGGACCACTGGTATAGGGGCTGTAACAAAAGTTGAGATGTCAATTACATTTTGAACTGTAGAGGGCAGCAATGCGCCATCACTGCATCTAGTCTGCTAAAACCAAAGAGGAAGTGGAATTGGAGGCTGCACACTGAAGGGGCCTGCTGTCCGAGCAAGTGCATACTTTTTAATCTGAATTGAAACAATGTAGTGAGCACAAGACTTTTTTGCTTTTTTTGCTTTAAAGTTTAATCCACTAAAGGATGAGCACAGTGGGGGTTTTCTAGCACATATACACTCCATCTAATGGGACCACAGCAAATATTTCTACTGACCTTTTCTCAAGAGCCATAGTTTGCATTTTTCTATACTTGTAGTGAATTGATATTTTTATATTGTACATATTTTCTTATATTTCATTTAAGACCGAAATTATGTGTGTGCTATTATTTACATTCTAGTTTGCATTTGTCACTCCTTGCTTTTCTTTAGTCTTATTTTTGGTCATTTGTTTACTTATAGCAGAAAGCCAAACAAGAACAATAAGAAAAAAGAAAAATAAGATAAGATAATAAGAATAAAACAAATTTGTCTTTTTTAATCATGTAAAATACACAATTATACCCATTTTTATTCCACAAAGGGAAACAATATTGTTTATAAATAGTTATATTGTACATTCATTTCTAAAACTTTTAAAATATCAGCAGAACTCAGGACTTCAAATTCATATTTCCTCTACTGGCATAAATTTTAGTTAACATGTAAAGACATCTTGGTGTTATGTGCATCTAAATATGTAGTGGACAAAGCATTTATTCAGACACAGTACACTTTTAGCTAACCTTATATCCTATTTTGAGAGAGGCTGTCTTATTTTCTCAAACTACTTTGTATGTCCTCACACTTTGCTTATATTGTTTTTCACATAATGTGTCACTTCAAATGTTAGTTTTGTTTGCATAATTTAGATGTTAAACATGTGGCATAAAACTGTGATGGCTTTTCCAATAGATGCACAAATATAATCTAGTTTTCTGTTGTGTGCATCTGTCATGTTGCAGTGCTTAATAGTGGGTTGTCAAAAAAGGCACAAGCCTTCATTTACTTTTCTGTTGACTGTGTTTCATGTTGACAAACCTTTTTATGAAAATGTGTTTTCCCCATGAACTGTAATTTGTAATTATCTTGTGGTAAATAAAGATTTCTGAAAAAAAATCTACTGTTTCACCTGTTTGTCTTGGTTTTTCGTTCTCTGAGAGGGGGATACCATTGGAGTTCAAGGGTGCAACGTAGCCAAGCCCTCATTTACTTCTTGAAGCAATACCTCACTTTTCAGCAGGTAAATCTCCATAGACGTTACAGAGCAGGCAGTCTCCAATATCAGCTGACCTGGTTCTCCTGTTACCACAGACAGGCTCCTGCCATTAGCTTTGAGGCAAAATTCTTACATTATAAGCTGCACATTAATGTTACATCAATTGTTCCATTGAAGTTGAAAATCTCTGGTATTGGGAGAAAAAAAGTATTTTGCAGGTGCTGCTGTGAAGCAACAGGTGGCAGTGTTAAAGCATTTGACTCAATCATTTTCAGACTCTTCTTAGTCGTTAGATTACATTAAATTAAACCTTATTGAAAATGATAATTGGGAAAATCGTATTGTTGCATCAGTAAATAGTAATAGGACACAGCAAAGAATAGGATATAAATAAGAATAGAGCAAATGGAGGTTATTTAGATATACTTGACCAACAATTCCAACACTTATTAAGTAGAACTATATGAATGAAGATGTATAAAAAGTCTGGATTGCAGCATTAACAGGATGTGCAGAATAGCAGCGGTATCAGTAGCAGCAGAACTGAGACAGAAAGACACGGTGAGATTGAAAGGTAGTGGAGAATTATAAAAATATAAATATATATGACAGGAAAGGCAATATGTAAAATATGACAACATATATACAGGATGGTATTCACATTAATGGATCTACAGGAAGATATGTGTGTACAGGAGTGACTGTGTTGAGAGAATGATACACCTACAAAATATACTGGCTTCACCTTACAGATGATAGATAATAATGTATGTATAGACGTGTAGATTTGCAGATTTTCATTTTATTATCACAGATCACTGAGGTACTATAATCCTACCATTGTATTGTTTCATTATTTACATTATTTACTTAAGCCTATTTATGCACTATATTTTGTATTTTTTTCTTTTTTTAATTACATGGGGAAAAACAAACATAACGCTTTCTTCTTTTAAAGTAACATTATCGTTCTATTTAAGTAGATTTGTACACCAGTAATTTTACTCCTACCGAGGTACAATTTCATTGAAGTAACAATACAGGAGGCGGAGGAATATCGCGGGAGGAGAAGAAGGCGGAGAGAGTCCGCCTCCCACGGTATTCCTCCGCCTCCTGTCTTCTTTTCATCCCACGATACTCCTCCGCCTCCTGTCTTCTTCTCCTCCCATGGTATTAGCTCCGCTGTCCTGCTACAGCACAGCCAGTCCGCCTCGGCAAGCTCGACACGCGACAGCAAAAAAGTGCAGCCTCCGAAGCAGCTTCAGTCGCTTCCATGACACACACACGCGCTACAAGTTCAGCAGGTAAGACACACACTGGCAATGTGCATTTTCTTAAGTACATAAATTGGGGAATCCATACATACATAGGTACACACGTACACATACACGCGATTATTCCCATATAGCTCATCTCTTCATTTCTTGTGTTTGTCAAGGAATGCGAAAAGTTCTTAAAATTAATTTAAACGTAGAACACTTACTTGAAACCTGTCTGCATACATCATAACGTCTTTATAGAATTCATTTTATTGTGTTTATTTGTGCATCTATATATATGGCCCCCTGGTATCTTTTTGTTTCTTGTCATTCACTGCCTTGGTGTTGATGTTGATTATTTTGTATACATACTGGATAGGTTATGTATGCGGGATAGGGGTGTGTTGTTGTTGTTGTTGTTGTTGTTGTTTGCATTCGTAAATTAAAGTCACAAGGAATAAACTATAATTAGAGAAACCTAGAAACACTTGTGGTAATTTGCTTCATTGTTGCCACCTGTGGTGTTCAGTATAGCTGAGGTGAGCTAGGATTGCAGGGAGTAAGATTGATAACACTTATTTACTTGTAAGCTGTAAGCATACATCCATACACCCAGACCACGTTGCCTGATGGAAGAAATTCCAGAAGAGTTACATTAGAATGGAAAGAAATAGATAGTAGTATTGGTCTGATCTATAAGATGATTATGCCAATGGCTTCTTTTACTTCTTTCTTTAACTTTTTTTTAAAATCTCCTAGCTTTTAGTGTACCCCATAAGCTGATAATCTTTCATTTTCCATTTTTTTTAGCATTTATTTAATCAGGTAGTCTCATTGTCAGCGAGATCTCTTTATTCAACAAGACCCAAGAACCAAGAATATTCACATAAATGGCTAAGAGAAACACAATTCACAACAATTCAGTGGCACAGTCAGCAACATACAGCGACATACAAGATAAAAAGCAATGGCAAACATCATAGAAATTGTGATTGTTTTAAAAGCATTAAGGAGGACAAGGAATTCTGATTTCAAAATGCTTTGCGGTCTGCCGTGTTTATAGCGTGCACAGTAGCAGAAACCAACTAATCAACTAAACTAACCAGTCCAGTGATCTGGAGGCATAATTAATGGATTGAAACGATAGCAGAGATATGAGGTAAATGGGTAGTCGGATATAGAGCTTATAGATGCAGTAAAAAAATAATATAATGCATTTCTCTTCTTGTTGTTAAAGAAGACCAGCCAGGGTTAAGCTTTTTATATTTTTATTTTTTTATTCCTTGTTTTAATTTGGTATGGAATGCATCTACCTGATAAATAAATAAGCCTTAACTTCCAGAATGGCACCAATATGGGCCTCCATAGTTATAAATCAATGTTTGTTGTATTCCAGAAACAGACATCTATCCTCTGGCAATGACTTGCTTTGGTATTAGTCATCTGTTTGCGATTAAGTCTGCAGTGTAAAAGTAGTTCATGAAACTTGAGATTACTCAAAGGTATCATCTCTCTGGCAGAGGTGACTCATGCAGTCAAGCCAATAACCTGACAGTGAATATTTTGTATTTATATGTGGGCTTGTCAAAGATTATTGTAGCCATCAACTCTGTGTGTAGACTAGACATTGGATTACTATATAATTTGATGTGGTTTTCTCTTCACAGGAACAAATGAAAATGTCTTTCGACAGACACGAGAACCGCAAGTCCCGGGGCAGCTCAGCCACCATGAACATCTACCTGTTTCACAAGTCTTCCTACGCTGACAGTGTTCTCATGCACCTCAACTCACTCCGGCAGCAGAGGCTTTTTACCGATGTCCTCCTCCATGCTGGAGGTTGCTCTTTCCCTTGCCACCGAGCTGTCCTTGCTGCTTGCAGTCGCTACTTCGAGGCCATGTTCAGCGGAGGCCTGAGAGAAAGCCAAGCCAGAGAGGTAGACTTCAGGGATACTGTCCACCCGGAGGTGCTTGAACTTCTACTGGACTATGCCTATTCCTCTCGTGTAGTCATCAGCGAGGAAAATGCAGAGTCATTATTAGAGGCCGGGGACATGTTGGAGTTCCAGGACATTCGCGATGCATGTGCAGAGTTTTTAGAACAAAATCTCCACTCATCTAACTGTCTTGGAATGCTGCTTCTCTCAGATGCTCATCAGTGCACCAAGCTATACAAGCTTTCCTGGAGCATGTGCCTCAGTAATTTTCCTGCCATCTGCAAGACGGAGGACTTTTTGCAGTTACCCAAAGACATAGCAGTCCAGTTACTTTCTCATGAGGAGCTGGAGACGGAAGATGAGCAGCTGGTCTACGAGGCC
This sequence comes from Monocentris japonica, assembly GCA_900323365.1. Lineage (NCBI taxonomy): Eukaryota > Metazoa > Chordata > Actinopteri > Trachichthyiformes > Monocentridae > Monocentris > Monocentris japonica. The sequence goes on along the minus strand of OOFE01035575.1, from coordinate 4,847 downwards.
GTCCTCAACTGGGTTAACTATGACCTGGAGAGGAGGCACTACCACCTGCCGGAGCTACTGGGGACAGTCCGTCTGGCCCTTCTACCAGCCATCTTTCTCATGGAGAATGTGTCCACGGAGGAGCTTATCAATGCCCAGGCCAAAAGTAAGGAGCTTGTTGATGAGGCCATACGCTGCAAGTTGAGGATCCTCCAAAATGATGGTGTGGTCAATAGCTCATTGGCCAGACCCAGAAAGACTAGCCATGCCTTGTTCCTGCTAGGTGGCCAGACCTTCATGTGCGACAAGCTCTACCTAGTGGACCAAAAGGCCAAGGAGATCATTCCCAAAGCAGACATTCCCAGTCCACGGAAAGAGTTCAGTGCTTGTGCCATTGGCTGTAAAGTGTATGTAACTGGAGGAAGAGGCTCAGAGAACGGCGTCTCCAAAGATGTCTGGGTCTATGATACATCCCACGAAGAGTGGTCTAAGGCAGCGCCTATGCTCATTGCTAGATTTGGCCATGGCTCATCAGAACTAAAGAACTGTCTGTACGTTGTAGGTGGGCACACAGCTGGCGTAGGCTGCCTCCCTGCCTCGCCCTCTGTGTCACTCAAACAAGTTGAAAAATACGATCCAGTCACCAATAAATGGGCTATGGTTGCTCCTTTGAGGGAAGGAGTGAGCAATGCAGCAGTGGTCAGTGTGAAACTCAAGCTCTTTGCCTTTGGTGGCACTAGTGTAACCCATGACAAGCTGCCTAAAGTGCAGTGCTATGACCCTCAAGAGAATCATTGGACAGTGCCTGCCTCATGCCCACAACCATGGCGCTACACTGCAGCTGCCGTCCTCAACAACCAGATCTTTGTCATGGGCGGGGACACAGAGTTTTCTGCATGTTCAGCATATAAATTTAGTACCGATAACTACCAATGGACTAAAGTGGGCGATGTGACAGCCAAGCGGATGAGCTGCCAGGCTGTAGCCTCTGGGAATAAACTATATGTTGTAGGCGGCTACTTTGGTACACAGAGGTGCAAGACTCTGGACTGCTATGACCCTACACTGGATGCATGGAACAGCATAACCACTGTTCCCTACTCCCTCATCCCCACAGCATTCGTCAGCACCTGGAAACATCTCCCCGCCTGAGGATTCAGTGTTGAGGTGAGTAGAATGATTGCACTCAAGCCTTTTTTGAGTTTTTCCAAAATCTCCATCTGCAATATATAGATATTAAGTTTTCATAGTAATACTTGAAACGTACTAGATCTCCTGCTTCATTCTGGTGCACCGGTGCTATGAATCTCCCTCTTGCCTTTTTACCTTTTATATGTATTTGTTATTTAAATTTGGCTACCTTTAGTCCAGTGGAACACAATTACCATCGTGACCCATTTGCCAATCACAAGCACACAGGAGCAATAGTTTGCATTCCTCAGTATTCAGTGACACATTGTGTAATGGTCTGTGAGGAGGAAGGAGGAAAGAAGGAGGAAAATCCATAAGGTTTATGTCATCAGCGGTTAGCACTGTCACCTCACAGCTAGAAGGTCCTGGGTTGCTCCTTTCTGTGTGGAGGTTGGGGAGTGCATGTTCTCGTCATGCATGCAAGCCAGGTGAATTGGAGACTCTCAATTGCCCATAGGTGTGAATGTGAGCATGATTGTGTTTGTCTGTATATGTGCTGGAGTTTCTCTGCCTTCCACCCAATGTGGAATGAATGCATGTACTGTGTGTCATCAATTTGAAAAGGACCCAACTGTAAGTCAACCAAGCTTAAATGAACACCGTAATGTTCTCCTGATATTATGGAAGGTCACCACTGCAGCATCAGTGCAGATAAGAATGCTGAAAGTCTGGGCAGGAATGGATGGTAAGTGGCTGTGATTAATGCTGCTGTGGGGCTGCCTTGTGCACATTTCCCAAAGGTAGAGGAAAGGGGGAGTTTAGGTCTTTGGTGGCGGCCCCCATTGTTTATTGAAGTAGAATTCAGAGGTTGTTTTTGAAAGGCCTGGGTGGGCTGAGTCCCATGAGGGACTCAGTGGGGGTGTGCAAGTAATGTGGAGGTAGGGATGGGGGGGGGTCATAGCTGTGGAAAGCAGAGCTAACACTGAGAAGACTCTTTGTTACTTCAGGAATGCCCTCTCGCCAGCCAAGGTGGCTCTCCTCGGATTGTGTTTTTCAGCCCAGCTATTGCACCATCCAGCCCAGCTATTGTCCAGTCAGCCTGAGGATGCAAACAGAAAAGACATAGCAGGGAGCTCAGCCATGCTTGTCAGCCTCCAACAGCTAGTATGGCTTATTAGCTCAGTGGAGGAATGAGGATACTTTATTGAAAAGTCTGCTCTCAAGATAACCCTGAAAATCTATTGAATATATTCATCTCAAGGATGGATGGTTATACACTGATGTTATACATGTTTTTTAATGTTGCAAATAAATAAAAATTACAAGGTCAGAACAAACTGAACATAATAATTATTGCTATTAATAATTGCTATTGTACATGAGTTACAATTTGAGTTTGCAATACATACTCACCAATGGCGATTCTCATACCAGGCATTTTTCTCATGCTGGCTATTGTCATTATCACAAAGTTCCCCCATAACTAAACTAAAACTACCTTTGCTGACTCCATGGGAAGCCCACACCTCCTCCAGAGATTGTCCAGGTACCAACAGAGACTCCATAACAACCCTCTTTGACTTAGGAATGTAGCCCACCTTGGCTGGCTAGTCATTCTTTGAGTGGTGGCCCATTGAGAAGGTTATTAATGGGTTTAAAATGGGCTCACAGCCACTGCTGAGGAGCCCCATGATCACTTTTATTACTACTCGACCAACCAAGATACTGCCAAGGGGAGGCTAACTCTCTTCTTTCCTACTGCTTTTTACATATATTCTCAGCACAGTCTCTTCAGACTTCACTTTTTCCTGGATTGTTTTGCAGTCCTGTTGAAGGCTGACCTTTTCCCCTTCATTTGTACCATGTTAGTTAGTCCCACCATTGTTAGTCCAGATAGCAATATACTGTATGCGTTAAAGTTGGAAGAAAGTGCTAACATATCATTTCCCATTTGTTCTGCTTTTTTTTTCAAGGCACCCAAACTGGATTGGAGATGCTTAACTGTGAAGAGGCAAGGCTTCCTGACAAGTTCAGAATATGACTACCCTGTTCAGCAGATGAGTAACCAAATCCATGGAGCTCTTTTGGACTTAAAGGTCTACATTGTTTACATGAAGGATGAATATCTTTTTTTTTTTTTTTTTTTTTTTTTTTTTTTTTTTTTTCTATGTTGTCTTCTTTTTTAAATTTGTCAATAAAGATCAGTATGCCTTGAAGGGAAAAACAAACTCACGGTGAGGCCAATTTTAATCATTGCCTTCCTACTAGTGACCAAATAGGACAGACTATGTGAGTAAATTACGATATCCCTGTGTTGCCAGTTTGGCCTGACATGCCAGTGTGATGAAGACATAAGTGTCAGCAGTACTTTGAGATCACACGAGGCATGTCTTAACACGTTTCACACATGCAGCCTTTTCCACAAATGTTCCAGAGCGTTTGTGTTTAGACGTCATGTGTGAATGAGAGCTAGAGTTAGGTGTCAGAAAATTAGTGGTGGACATTTGTCATGTCCAGACCTAGTCCTACTGGAGTAAAGGTTCCATACTGACATATGGGAGAATAAAGCCCTTTGCAGAAGTGTTCTAACACCAGACGCCCTGTTGGAAGACCAGTGACTAGTTAGTGGAAGACCAGCACCTCGTCGTTATTGAGGCCCGCTGGTGAACCTACATGAACACATGAAAAACTTGACTATAAATATAAGCGATTTTATGATGCCCATTTCAGTTTGCCTTTTACACTCTTTAAAAGAAAGAGTTATCTGATTAGTGTTAAGAAAAAATTGTGCAAAAATAGCTATTGCACCTAAATGCCCAGGACTTAGGCCACACTAAGCCGTTTAAATTTGAAAACGGTATTTTGATGTCTAGCGTTCTCGAAAAGCTCACCGTCCACACTAAACCACCAAAAACATATACTTTCTTCCCGGCCTGGATTAAGTGAGAATAAAACGTTATTGTTTTCAAAAGTCTTCATTTTTGCCGTACACACTACAACGCAAGGTTGATGTTTTGAAATATATCCACTTGGGAGAGCGGATTTTCAGAAAGCTCAGTTTTTGGGGGTTGAAAACTGCTAGCATGCTAAACATGCTAGCTAGCTAGGCTACGTAGCACTAGCTAAATCAACAGCTGTGTAAACAAATCTGTGATGCATCTTTTGCATTGCTAAGCAACAAAAGCAGTAGATGGTCTTGTGTATGCTAGCAATCATTCAGAAAGTTGAGAAAGACTTCTTGTTGACTTGTTTACTCTTTCTTGGATAGCAAGCCTTATATTTTGAAAGATAAATCTAGTTAAAATGCCTCAACAGCGATTGATTGAGGCTATCAATTGTCTTATTTCTGATAATGTCGTTTTTTTCTCTTTGATTTTTGGAAGTCTGGTGTTGGTGTTTGCAGTGTTGACAGAAGCAAGCGCTGCCATTACATGGTGGTCTCCCAACATGGCCGCTAAGGGGCTCTAGAATGCTTCTGCAAAGCCTCCATACCAAGGCGAGATGCCACAGATCAATAGGTATAAAAATATGGACACAAATACAAACACTTTTTGTATTATGACTTTTATTTATTTTGTTATCAACATATTCGTATTAGTTAATATTTCATAAACAAATATGTGAATTTGCTCATCAGAACTGATTTTCTCAGTGGAAAAAATGTTGAAGGTGACATTTTTTTTTTTAATATCTTTTCATGCAAAATACCCCATAAAATAGTAATGACAGAAGATCAG
>OOFE01035573.1:5074-15504 GCA_900323365.1 Monocentris japonica | reverse complement strand
GCCATCGGGTTCTTGGTCACCTCTCTTACCGAGGCCCTTCTCCCCCGATTGCTCAGTTTGGCCAGGCGGCCAGCTCTAGGAAGAGTCCTGGTTGTTCCAAACTTCTTCCATTTAAGAATTATGGAGGCCACTGTAATCTTGGGAACCTTCAATGCAGCAGAAATTGTTTTGTAGCCTTCCCCAGATCTGTGCCTTGACACAATCCTGTCTCTGCAGGCAGTTCCTTCGACCTTATGGTTTGGTTTTTGCTCTGATATGCATTGTCAGCTGTGAGACCTTATATAGACAGGTGTGTGCCTTTCCAAATCATGTCCAATCAAATGAATTTACCACAGGTGGACTCCAAACAAGGTGTAGAAACATCTCAAAGATGATCAAGAGAAATGGGAGGCACCAGGGCTAAATTTCAAGTGTCATTGCAAAGGGTCTGAATACTTATGTCAATGTGATATTTCAGTTTTTGATTTTTAATAAATTTGCAAAAATTTCTAAAATTCTGTTTTCAGAATTTTCAGAATACTTTGTCATTATGGGGTATTGAGTGTGGATTGATGAGGGAAAAAATGAATTAAAACGATTTTAGCATAAGGCTGCAACATAACAAAATGTGAAAAAAGTGAAGGGGTCTGAATACTTTCTGAATGCACTGTATATTCATATAATCCTTTGTCTATTCTGTCATCCACAGTCCCTTTGCACTGTTTGTGAGATCCAGCTGTCCCTGTACAATGTCTGCCCATATGTACTTGTGTTCCTACACTGGAAAAATCCAACCTCAGATTCTCTTACACTGTTATATATCATCAATCTGTGAAGTCCAATGCATCCCAGGCGTTATTTTCGGTGTTGTAATTACATTTTTTAGTGTGCCCACTTTCTCTCACCATGCCTCGTCTACTTCTTCAGTTAGTGACTTCCTACATTTCCCAGAATGACTTACGACAACCCCCAGAGAATGGCGGTGAACTGGTTGCATTCTGTACATGTAAGTAGAGAGAGCAAAAGCAGTAGCGATAAATAAAGATAGAGATAGTGAGAGGCAACAGAGTGAGTCTTTTCCGTCGACATAAAGTGAGAGTCACTTACTTACTAAAAATGCAACAGCAGCAGACACCAACGGTGGATTGAAAAGGTCAGGTCATCCTACATTCCCCCTTCTTACCACTGAGCAGAGGATAGAGAGCCTGTCATCCAGACCTCTGGAGCTGGTACAACGGGGCTAAGCCTCAGAGCAGATCATGCCAGCTGCTGAAATTCAGACATACAGAATGTAAACAAAGGTGCCCTGTACCTGAACTCAGTTTTATTTATTTATTTCCTCAGAATACAAGGGGTAAGATTTGATTTGTCAAAGAAGTTTCTGTTTCTAAAATGGAAAATTCTCAAGGAATGTTTTGGAAAATTTACAAGGATATAAAATTCCTTTCCATCCCTAATGATGTTAAATAGAGTGATTCCTTAGCTGAGGATTCAGATGGAGTTGAGCAGGCTTTTGACTGAAAGATAGATTGAGAATGCTGACTGCTTATTTGTTCCTCTGACTGTGATATAATAATACCCTCAAGCTGTTCATTAAGTCATACAGTGTCATTCTGACAAATATCCGTGCAAAGAGGTCAAGAGCCATAGCTGAAATCTCAACACAATAAGTGAACCTTGCCAACCTGACAGGTTAATATCATCAACATCCTCCAATAATATTGGCCTGTTGACTGGATGAACAGTTGGTCCTTGTAATCAGGTTCCAGATCCAATATCGGCATTAAAAAATTTCATGGTACAGATTCATCAGCAGTCCCATCACAACTCGATCAAGCACCATAATGGCCTGCCCCACAATAAAAAAAACTGCGGACACAGTGGTTTTCCAGTATTGACATGGAAAGCCATTGCTTGTGGGGTTAAATAGTACTGCCATTCCATCACGTTGACACCCAGGCACATAATCCACATAGGACATTTTAATTGTGCACTCTTGATTAAAACCCCACAACCTCACCAGACCTCAGAAGTGCTGAGACGTGTTTTTCTCCCACTTGTCCAGTCTGTATCCTCCACTCCTGTAACTTGGTGACCTGAAGTTGGATGTCAGGGTTTCTTCAGTGATGGGACCAACTTTAACAGATTGCCTGATTATGTGTGTCTGTATGTGTGTGTGTGTTGACCAATATGTGTACAAGTGGAATGGTTCAGCAGGGCCTGTTCAGCAGGACACCCTCAGTTCAGGTTGACTTGGGGTTCATCATCTCTGGTTCTATGAAAAATTTTAAGCTGAATGCTAAACTTCTTATTAGCTTTGTCTGCTATTTTCATAACTGGTCCATAAAATTCTGTGAGTTTAGGTAAACAAATAAGTACTGAAACTCTTGGATGTGTCAGTCTTTTCTTTGTGCAGGAGGAGAGGTATATTCCTGCATTCTGCCCCAATGCTTCTGATATCAGCATGAACTCATCATATCAGCAGTTGCTCTGCTGTACCAAAAACGTTCTGAACCATAACTGCAAACTCGTTATACATACTGAACCATGAGTTTTATGAACCACTAGTTCCATCACGAGTTTAGTTCCAGTTCACTAGCCTGAGCTTTTATTTGCTTTAACAACCTAATGGAGCAGGAATTTATTAGACTATTAGTATCTATTAGGATATTATAGGAGACAGGCCTTTATTTAATTCACCACAAGTGAATGTGGCAAATGTGCAAAGGAAAATGCACACAACCTCCCTCTCCTCTCAATATTAACACCTACACCACCTTTGTCCGTAGGTTACAGTGATGGTATCATAATTATGGGATGCATGTCTCCATGGCTGCATGAACAATTTACAATATGAACAATAGGTGATTGTCAAATCCAAGTTGATTGTTTTGTCCTCATGGTGAATGTTTCTTCCAAAGTTGTCTTGGAGAGAATAAGGAATGCATGACCAGAGAAGCATCTTAATGGTCTGAGATGAGCTGTGTGAGGTCGATCGACAACTACACACAGGCGTTCTTTCCACCAGCTGTTTCAGCCATCAATAGGTTGCTGTCCAATAGACTATAGCACTGTTTATTTGTTCAAGCTTGTTTGGGGGTCATTCTCGCAATGAACCTTGGGCCTTCTACTCACTCTCACCATTCGATGCATCCTAAATATTTTGTGGTTGGAATCTTTATCCATCCTCCGTCTTTGGCATTCTTTTGTTTTTGTACTTTGGCCATTAGATATTAAGTTAAACACATCATGGAAGACCTGAGAACGGACAAGAATGTATATTGAGAAAGACCTAATATTTATGATTATCTCTTATTAGAGAAAGGTGTTTATTTGCCAGGACATGACGATTATTAGAAGAGGAAATTACCTGAGATCTGATAAGTGCAAGCATGTGTGTGTCCAAATGTAAGTCTGACTGCTTGCATGCATTAATGGCTGTGCATATCTGCAGGTGTATGTGTGTTTATTTGCCTGAAAATCTCCCAGATACTAAAACAGACCATTATTTTGGAGAGTAATCATCTGCATTAATGGCGTGTGTGTGTGTGTGTGTGTGTGTGTGTGTGTGTATGGTCCGAGGATGAGCTGTGCACTGCAGAAAAATAAGTAATTTAGTCTTGTAATGAGTCTTAATCTGCCAGTAGGATGAACTGTCCTTGAATCAAGGGATATTATCTTTATACTAGTGTTGTTTCGCCATATTTCAAGATATTTTCACCGGTTCTAGGGAAATTCTCAAAAAGGTGAAACTGAATTGGAAACAAGTGAAAGTATCTCACTCTATGTGCAGAATTTTTTTGCTTGCTTTTAGGACAATACAATTTTTAGGGCTCATTACTAGACTAAGTGACTTGTTAAGTGCGGTGCTGCCAGGGTCACCACCTGTATGTAATAGGGAACAGTGTTGTGATGGACTGCAACAAGGGCAGCTATTGGCGTTCACCTTGAGATAAGGGTCACACTCCTGCCTCATAATCCATAAAGCAGCCATAATAGCTTCTCCTTCTGCCAGACACGACCCCTTTTACACCAAAGTAGAACAACACTGCCTGTCAGCATGGGACTTTTATACTCTCACAACCTAAGTGAACATGGACTCTGATGGAGGACAACACATACCCAGCATGTAATGATCAGACACACACACACGCACACACACACACACACACATTCATACCCACACATTTGAGATGAAACTTTTCTCACAAATGCAATTTTGCCCAATTCTATATTTAATAATACAAATACATACACGCCTACATGCACTCAATGTATCACACAGTCATATGCACACATATTGGGAAGAAACTGTCATCACAACTAACACAAATTCAGAAAAATATTATGCCTGTATTATCACTCTACACATAAAATAAAAAAATCTGCATTTGAGGTTACTGAGATATATTCATATGTCCAAGGTTGGGTGGTTTATTTTAAAATGTATTCCATTACATTTACTAGTTACTTCATCATAATTGTGATCGGTAATGTAAACCAAGGGAATACCCATACGCAGTAACACATTCTGATTATTTTCTGTTATTTTTAGATTACTTTGCCACATCTGAGGTATAAAGATAAAATTATTATAAAGTTATATATATATATATATAAAATAAAACTTCCAGTAATAGCTGGGGCCTTTATTTACCTCAACAAAAGAGATGGTATATTATTTCTTTTGTCAGGTCCTCAGAACCCAGTATGCCTAAAAGTTTTTTTAGGCAGATATAGGTATAGGCAACTGATGTCAGATACTACTTCTACTATGAAGTACTTATAGTATGACTACTTATAATAATACTACCACTAACAATAATACTGAATATCTGGCTGAAATGATCACATAAAACAATCAACTACTGTATCAAAAAATGAACTGATGTATTATTAGTAGCATACCAGTAGGCTACCAGAACACTGGCCTTCAGTCATACAAACAAAAGCATCAATGCATCAAAACAGAATGAAACAAAAAATTGCCAAAGCCACAAAAGTGAATCAAAAGAAGCTCTCTGTCATGCACGGACCAACAATCAGGAGCAGAGCTGCATAGCGATCCAAGCAGTTATGTTTGTAATGAATTTCAAGGCTTTTGTGCCACTACCTGTATCCATGGCAACGAGAGAAATATGTCAGCATGTTCCACTATATTCAATGTTTCTTTTTGGTGAGATATTTTGTGACGTTTTAGTAATTTTAATGATATTTTAGACTATACTCCTTCCTGGTAATTCTGCCACACCCAGTTTTTATTGGCGACCAGCCTTTATTTAGTAGTCTGTTGCTACCTTGATAAATCTTACACGTTAGTATGAAAGTTCATCCATAATTTAACATGACAATGCATGCTGTGGCATACTGTGCATACCGAGGATCAGTGTAAAATTCTGATAGACTGATGCGTACGTAATTTCCACAGTGATGGTTGCATTTATGCCATTTGGGCAAAGGTTTCAATCAAAACAACATATTCATCCGTGTAAAATAACATAATAAATATATCTAGCATATATCTAGCTGCAGATTATCAAATCAGTAAGCAACAGCAATAGGATGGCAAGGACTTCATTTAAACAGGCAAACTGCATATAACTACCTTTTAACATTGAGTGCATGTCCTTAGGAAGTCATTATAAACTCCCAATATTCACACACATAGAGGTTTGCAATATGAATGTACATGGATATTGAATGGCTGTGTATACGTGTGTATAAAGGGTACGAGAGAGAGAGAGTAATATGTATAGTCAGTCTACTGAATAGCTTGTTCTTTTCCTGTGTATGGAACATCCTCTTGTCCTAGTACCATGAGTGCCAGTATATACAGTGAAACAGTACATTTATCGTACATGGTAAATACAGTGATCCTAAAGAGTCCCAATCAATTAATCTCTCGAAACTCTGATGTCAATGACTGCATTTACATTCATTTACAGTGAGTACATTTCTCAAGCTTACTACCTCTGTCCCACTCTCTGGGATTAGCTGCTCTGAACTGAGTTCAGTTGTGTAGTGCTGAGGTCTGCCTGCTCTTCATATTTTCTCTCTCTCTCTCTCTCTCTCTCTCTCCCCATGTGTTACAATTCTCTCTAAATGCTTTGAAAACCATTGTTTATTTGTTTATTCGACATGGTTATGTATGCCTATGAGGTGGGTAGCTGCTGGGTAGGTATGATGCTGCACAATCCTCCATTGTCAAAGTAACATACTTACATGCACTCACACTGCTCGGTTGATATTTATTGTCTAAAAATATGATTTGTATTGCGTTTCATTATTTGTTTATCAACCCTTTATTGCATATCCCTGACAAAACTGTTCAGCTTTTATGCCAGTGATGGACTTTGAACTGAAGTGAAAGAAGAAGAAGAATTGAGAGTGAAATGCAGAAAGAGAGAGAGAGACAGAGAGTCAGGTATGTTGACAGGTAATGTTGTTTTGCTCCTCTCTGAGAGGGTTCAGAAAAGAGAGGTAATTATGGTTGCTTGTTAGCTCCTAGTAAAAAACACTGTCATTCTGCTGTAATATCACCTGAAAATGGATTCACTTTCATTCAGGATGTAGCTGCATTCTATATTCAGTAGCTTTATGATCACGTACATTAAGCACAAATGGTATAGGCTATCAAATAGGATTTAAAGTTGAAAGGTTTATTTCCCAAATGGTGTGTCCATTTTTGAAAAGAATGAATCATTACCTGAAGCTTATTACACTGTCTCTTAAATACAGAGGATCCAACTTATACAGGTGTTATTATTTTGTCCTTAAGTCCTTCAAAGTTATCCTTGAGAATATACCTTTTTTTCATTTTTTGCTGTCAGTCATTTTGTAAGAGTAGATGTCATGCTTTTCAGTGGTGGATATTGGAACTAAACTCTTGAGTTACACTCTTTAAGGAAACAGACCTGCCTAATTTATGACCTCTAAATATGTCCCATCCCCTCCAGCCATTCTGGGACAGTTGCTTTGCCATTACTGAGACTCAAAGTCTTGTTCTATTGTCCTACACCTACAGTCGGCCCATACACACCCCAGCGTCAGACACTACTGGCCTGACAAAGACAGCTATTAGAGAGAGAGAGAGCGAGAGAGAGAGGTAGAGAGATAGAGAGCGATACAGGGAGAAAAAGAGAGTAAAATTGGGCTAAAGTGAGCAGCCTAATGTCTCCACCAGCAGCTGTCAGGCCATCTAGCGACCCCAGTGCTAAATGAACTCTGTGGGCCCGCTGTTCTCACTCCGCCCATCTCCTCCACCCACTTCTGTCTTCCTTCACCCCCCACCCTCTGAAAATGGGCACTGAGCCTTCATTCCACCCCACAAATCAAATCATATTATATTGTCATTTTTCCATCTCCTATCTGTCTCTCCTTCTCTCTCCCTCCTCCTGACTCTCTCATTCTCCTATCTCTCTCCCCCTTTCCCTACCTCTTCCTTTCTCTCTCTCTGCCCCCTAGAAAAGGGCATGTGATGTGATGAAAGATGGAAGATAAAGGGAGGAATTTTCCTATTCCCAAGATGTAATCCCATCAGATCGGCTGGAGATGTTATCGGTTGAAAGGTGGTCTGGTTGCTTCTCCATCTGATTCAAACGTTTCTCATCTCTCTGTGTTACCTTTTATAGCGGGAACCTGCACAAGAGGAAAGCCCGTTTAATAATAGGAGCATTCAGCATTGTGGACCAGAGTCCTACCCAAGTGGAAAAGTTTCACCAGTCAGCTTGGCTCATGGTGACCTCCTTCCATTTGTGGTATGCCGTGTTCATCACCAAAAGTAATGGATTTTATCTTTAAAAGGAACTCTGGTTCACACACAAACACACTGTGAGCACTCAAACACAACCACACACACACACACACACACACACACAGAACCACATCTCCATTCCTGGGTGATCATTTTCCAACAGATTTAGAGAGACCTTTTAATTACGTTAAGTGAAGACAACAGACAGATAATACATAAACAAGGGCAAACAAGGGCAAAGATGAAAAATGGTAGACAGAGACAAGTACGTACGCAGAGGAACAACAAAGAACCAGAAATGATAGACAAATAGGAAAATAATGATGGATACAGGTAAACATGTGTACTGTGTACTGGGTGTTTGTCTATGAGTGTATGAACCTATTTGTGTAGTGAGTGTAGGAAAGTCAAGTATATTTTGTTGAATTGTTTAGAATGTTTGTTTTGTAGGGCTGAGTTTTGCTCCTGTGTTATCTGTTCTATTAAAAGATTTAACCATTGCAAGATGGTAAGTTGTTTTCTGTTTTTCCAATTTCGTAAAATTGTTTTCTTGGCGATAGTTAAGGCTACTAGCAGAGGTGATTTTCATTTGGTGACGTGTCAAGTATACCCAAGTCTCCTAGTACGCACAGGGAAGGGGATAAGGGAATGCTGCACCCAAAAAACTGTGACAGTTTAGTGGTTATTTCTGGTGGGCAGAGCCAGAGTGGATGGAAGTAGTGGTCAGTCATGTTAAGGGTACAATGAATGCATATGTCTGATCCAGTGAGTCCCATTATGTGCATCTTGTGTTGTGTGATATTGTATTCTGTTAATGACTTTGTATTTAATTAGTCTTATGTTGTTGCTCTTGGACCTGTTGAAGATGTTTTGGCATATTTGAGTCCAGAAGTCATTATTGGTTCAGATGTTGAGATGTTTTCCCATTTATGTATTGGAAGCAGTGTGGTGGAGTCAGTGGAAGATAAAAGTTTGTATGATTTTGAAAGGGGTTTGTTTGAGTTTGCAATTTTATTGATTTTGTCTAATAGGTGGTGGTGGTTGAAGGTCATTGTTGGAAGTCTTGGTTCTTGCCTTGATTGCATGCTTTAATTGGGTGTATTGTAAGCATTGCTCTTTACCAATATCATACTTTTGGATCATCTGTTGGAAAGTAAGTAACATACTATTCTCAAAGATATGGTGTAGATGTGTTATTCCCTTTTCTTTCCATTTGGTGCCTGTCATTGGTGATTTGTTTACAAGAAATTCTGGGTTGTGCCAAATGGGTGTATGTGCGCTAGATGACACTGTGAAGCTTGTCATTTTATTGACTTTCTACCAGGCTGTCAGAGTTGTGGCAATTGCAGTTTTTGAAGCAGCTGTGTTTTTAACAGTGTCGCTAAGGAGGGGTAGGTCTGTGATTGCTATTTTTTGGCATTCAGTTTGTTCTATGTCCATGAGTGATGATGGTGGTTTTGTGAGTCCATTTGGTAAGACATTGCAGTTGATTGGCTAGGTAGTATTACTGGAGGTTTGGAGCTTCTAGCCCCCTTGAGTTATTGATTTTTGTAGTGTAGTCAGTTTTTCATTATGAGAGTGCCTAGTGTGTTGAACTATTTGGCAGTGGGTTGGACTGGGATCATTGTGAATAGGTAATTGATTTTTGGTAATATCCATCCTTGATCATCTTTACAGTAGCGATTCGGCCAATGATGGATAGTGGTAACATCATCCAATGGTTTATGTCATCTTCTACTGTTTTTAATAATGGAGTGAAATTGAGATGGAATAACTCTGACAGTGTTTATACCTAGATATGTGATATTTCCTGTAGTGTTGTTGGTACTGATAAAGTACCGTGGTACTAAAGTTACTTAGAGCTTTGAAAATGGTACTATACCACCATTTTGAAAAAAATCAATACTTTTTTATTATGCGAATGACTATTTGATATGGCTAATAGCTATCTGTCTCTTTAAGCACAATGCTGACAGCAGTGACGTTGCACAAGTCGTGTGTGTGACATTGCGGGAAACAACCTGGACTGAGTTTGTAATATCAGTCGCAGCAAATGTGAAGTGAGGGAGAAAGATGGGTTTTGAGGTGCAGTATTCCAACCATACTAACACAGTGGTTAAATAGTTTATTTAATCCAATTCATCAAATAGTCAGAAGTGTTAGTAGTAAGTAAGATAGTAAGAATTGATGATTTTGATAACGTCACAAACTGATTTATTCAGATTTTGTTGAAATAATAATATATCATCTGCATAGAGACTGATTTTGTGTGTTATGCTGGTGGCTGTGATACCGATGCTGTTGCTGTTATTTTGACATATTGCAGTGGCTACTGGTTCGAATTGGTTTGAATAAGGCAAATAGTGATGGTGAGAGTGGATATCCTTGTCTGGTCCCTCTGAGTGTGAAGTTTAGCTTGTGCCAAGGGTTGGGTCTTTATTTGGCTTAAGTAGTACTGAGATGAGTGGTGTATTCATATGTTGTGGGGTGGATTTTAATCATTTTAATTCATCTGCCATTCTAGAGAGACCATTTTTGATGCTTAAGGCTATATAATGCTGTGGTCAGTCTATTTAATAAAGGAGCTCCAAATAAAAATCTTAAACAGTGGAATCAGTCTCCCAGGCACTACTAAGTGCCTGGGCTTTGACCTTGGGGAGATTACGGCTTTAACATCCATTCTCAATAGTATGAAATC
>OOFE01035570.1:0-10844 GCA_900323365.1 Monocentris japonica | reverse complement strand
TGTAGTAGGCTTTTTAAATTCAGCAATTGTAAAATTGTAATTTCTGAAAAATTCTGCAGACTTTTAAAAAACACACATTTGAGTTTCTGCAATATTCTGTGGACAGAATACTCCAGTGTTTACAAACATTGCTTTGTATAAAGAGTTCACTCAATCAAGTAGAGAATGAAAACATTCCCCATTTTTCCTTTTTGGTCGTGGGGCTACCCATTTGTTTGTGTTTGGGTATTGGGCTTTTAAAGTTGTAATTTCTTGTAAAACATTAAATTAACTACAAAATATCTGTATAGAAACAGCATTTATTGTGTAACTTTATGTACAGCATTTAGTCCTGAAATTAAAGATTTTATCATGCACTGTTCTAAAGAGATTTCCATGATCCTCATGGAGACCAGCAGAGATATTTCTTAACTTTGACTTGGACTGCACAGGTCGAAGAAATCGGTCCATGACACTAAAATTGTGAAGCAGAACATCAATTGCAGGCAATTATGGGCTATGTTCTTTTCCATCCACTTTTCTGTGTTATTATACAAACATTATCAGTAAATGTTAACAGTAGTTCCTGAAATAGTATTAAGAAAGACCACATGTAAACTTTCACCTAAAATAAGAACAATGATGTTATCAAAACTCTGTAAGCACATGAAAGCATCAAATTTCATTTTTTATTTCTTGTCACATATTTGCCACTTAGTGTTATCATACATCTTCTAGCAACAGAGGCTTTGCCAAATTATATTTGCTATTTCTCGAACTGCACATACTGTATCTAGACCTGGCTGTGAGAGGCACTGAACCGGTAGTTTGAGTATGATGGGGCATTTGCAGCATTAGTGGAGGCTGCAGGAAGTAGCAAGAGCCCTGTGCTGACGTCTTTCTTACAGCGATCCATCGCCTGCTTGTATGATATCTTCTCTTTAGTGATGGGATCCATCAGCTCTTTAGTGTGGGATGACTCATTTTGCAGGTCTTTAGCTGTTGTGCTGTCAATCACCTTGGTGATTAGTGCATCTTGGACACTGAGACGGCCTGCTTTAGTGGGATCCACCAGCCCTCCAGTCAGGTACTGTGCTTCAATGTACCTCATGGCACTATCGTGGGGTATCCAGCCTTTCTCTGCTGCCTGTCCCACTGAAAGACGCTCCTTGGTCACAGGATCCTCCACTCCAGTGAAGGCTTTCTGGGCATTCAGAAGCTTATACATGTGACTTGTGTCAATGAGGCCATGTTCAGCTGCCTTGTGAACAGACAGTTTGTCCTTTTTGCTGAGGTCAACAATGCCACCTGTGGCTGCCTGTGCCTCCAGGAGTTTTAGAGCTGTGTCAACATCAATGATTTTGCGGGTCAGGGCACTTCTTACAGACATGCGGCTTTGAGTGGTGGTGTCAAAAATACCAGATATGGGGTAGAACTCATCATTAGGTGAATAAGTCAGGTTGGTCAAACTGCCACTCTTTTGAGTATTGAGGTTGGAGTAGGAGGACCTCAGTGAAGTTGGCATGGAGTTCAGGGGAGAGGTTGGGGTGGCCCTAATGGGTGATCTTGGGGTTGTTACTGGGGGAACGGAGGGCTTTTTGGATTCCCCAGCGACCAAGAGGGCAAATTCAGAGATGGGCATTTTTCCCTCCTTGTAGCGCTCCAAATCATACTTGGTCAAGCGGCCATCTTTCAGAGCATCCTTGACAGAGAACTGCTTCCCACTCTTGCGATCCTGTAGAATTGAGGTCTCCCCTTCTGGACCCATAGAAGTAATTTCCTCCCAGTCGCACTCCAACTCCTGAAGGTGAATGTACTGGTTGCGATCAATAAGCCCCTGCAAGTAGGCATCATAGGGAGACATGTCTTTACCAGTTTCTGGATCCATGATGGTGATCTTAGTAGAGAGGTTAGTCTCTCTGGTGTGAGTTTCAGAGTGGTCCTCTTTCTTTATGTTGGTCTGTAGCTCTATGATGAGGGACTCCTTTTGGTGTATTTTGTCTTTTTCATTCAGGATGTCTCTCTCCAAGCGTTGTACCTCAGAGTCCAACTTGAGACTCCTTTGCCGGCTGAGCTGGTTTCTCTCACTCATCAGCTTAGACTGTTGCTGGAAGTTTATGCTAATGGTCTGTCTCTCAGACTCTAGCATTTTGAGCTCTCTGAGGAAATTCTCCTTCTCTCTCTGCAGGGCATCTCGATTGGTGGTAAGAATTGTTTCCTCCTGAGAAGTGACAGACCTAGACGACTGCAGCCGGGTAATTTTAGTGTTGATGTTCTGCATGTTATCTTCCTGGTCCCGCCTGAGATTTCTCTCCTGCATCACAAGTTCTCTGAGGTGGTCCCTTTCAGCCTCAACCACTGGGTCTTTCTCCACATGAACAACCTCTCTGTAAACAACCTTTTCAATGGATTTCTCTTGTTGCAAAATGTCCAACTTGATCTTCAGGTTGCGGATTTCTCTTTCAAGGCGATTGATATTGGTGCTCTCAGTCTCCATGTTAACACGTAAATCATCAGTTAGTTTCTCCAGCTTGGGGTCTCTCTCCACTTTGAGGACCTCCTCAATAATGATCTTCTCCTCAATGGGTGGCGGGGCACTTTCCAGCTCAAAGATGCGAGATTTGAGCCCTCTAAGCTCTATCTCTACTTGAATCTTCTTCTGACGATCATCCATCTGTGTCAGAGCATTTTCTTTTTCCTGAACCACAGCTCTGAGCTGTCTTACCTCTAACTCCAGCTTTCTACGGGCTGTAACTTCTTCGTCCAGGGACTTGTTCAACTTCTCATGCTCCAGAATCTGCTTGTTGTCTTTCTCAAGACGTACCACTTCCTGCATTACAATCCTCTCTTCTGGCTTCTGCCTTTCAAGGACAATGTATTTGTTTTGGAGGTCAAAGACAGATTCCTCTACACTGCGCCGTTGCTGAATCTCCTCTCTCACATTTCTCCTAAGTCTGTCAGCCTCTTTCTCCAGCAGAGGGTCATTCTCATATTTGATCAGGTCTTTGGTTACCAGTTTTGTTTCCACCTTTGATTTTTCAGCTTTCCACTCATCTCTTTCTTTGCGTAAGCGGTTCAGCAACTCTTGGATGGTATCATAGTTGACCTGCAAGCGGGAAACCTGGTTATTCAGCCTCTGTAATTCCCTGATGACCTCTGGACTTTTCTCCTCTTTAATCACTTCCTGGGTCACCTCCTTGTACTCCACTTTGGGTTTCTGGGAGCGGAGGGTATTCACATTGACCATCACTGCATTGATTTCTTTCTCCAGGTCTGTACGGTTTTGGCTGGAATCTTGCAGCTCTTTCCTTAGCCGTATCAGCTCTACCTCTGTCTCAGGGTCAACTCTGTAAATCTCATTGATGAGCTCCTTGATCTCAACTTTAGGCTTGCGCTTATGAACCTCACTGTAATGTAGCTGAAGGGTGGCCAGGTCCTTCATTAAGATAGTGTTCTCATCTTTCTCTTCTTCCAAGGAGAGGTGTAGCTTCCTTGACTCTTCATGCAGTCCTGGATCTTGTTCCACTTTCTTCACCACCTTGGTGACAATCTTGGGCTGGATGGTGGGAATGACCCTCTCTAATGTGTTTATTTGGCTCCTTGTGCTAAAAATGTCATCATTGAGGGACTTGCATCGGGATCCTTCCTCAGAGATTTCATTTTGGAATGTGAAGACAGCTTTCAGCATCTCTGGATCCTTTTCAAGCCTTACCACTTCCTTCTTCACCACCTTCTCCTTGATTTTTGGTTTTTTCTGAGCCAGAACAGTGAGCTCAGTCTGCATGTGGACTGTCTCTGTATCTCTTGTTTGGAGCTCCTGCTTTATCTTATGCATCTCATTTCTAATCCTGGTGGCTTCTTTGTCAAGCTGGGGGTCTCTCTCGTATTCAGTTAGTACCTTGGTCACCAGTCTGGGTTCGACTCTGGCAAGCTCCATTTCCAGTTTATTAATCTTCTGATTGATAAGCTCTATCTCTGAATGGGTTCCCGACCTCTTCACAGCCTCATCTTGAATCCTTTTCTTCAAGGACTCTAGTTCACCCTCCAGTTTTGGGTCACGGTAGTACTTCACCACTTCCTTCTCCTCCACCCTCTCCACACCTCTCCTACTCTTCAGAGACATGAATCTCTTCCTGTATGTGTCCAGGTCATTTTCAGCATGTGAGCGCCTGGCAATCTCCTCACTTAGTTCTTTCTTGTAACTATTAGTCTCCTCAAGGCTCTTCTTCTGGCTCTGTAGCTGTAGTTGCTGATTGACCACTACCTGGCTAACTTTCTCTTCATTCTGCTCATAAATCAAAGGACAGAAGGGAGAGAAGATGATCTCAGAGGATAACTGGCACTGGTGAAGTATAACCATTTTGATGATTTTGTGAACTAGCTAAATATAAATCACCAGATATTAATTCAGTAAAGAATAAAGTGCAATTCTTCAACAGACATTACTTATATTGTATAATATCATACCCTGGCCATGATGTTCTTAGCCATTTGCATCTGGCTGAGTAGCTGGTCATTCTCCGCTGATACCTCAGAGAAAAGGTTGAAAATATCTCTTTCCTGCAAAAGATGCAGAAGGCAACATCAACACAAGCTTAAAAATCAAATCCAGACCCAAATAACCCACAATTAAACTAAAACCATAGCCTTGTTGCCATGGGTTTATACAGATGGTTGAGGTGGCTTCATCATACCTTTTTCTGTACAGCATCAGCCATAGTTGAGGTGTGATGTTTCTTGGGCCCTGATTCATCATCGTCGTCGTCGTCTTTCAGAGTACCACGATACTTGTTTGACTTAGCCTCATACTCCTGAATTAACATACATTTAAATTTGAAAGATCCAGCAAGATTTGCCGACAAAGTACTTGGAAGTGAACACATGCATTTCCATTGTAGATGAGATGGGAAATGAAAGTAATGATGCTCTCTGAACTCACATTCAGGACATTCTGCAAATCACAGGAAAGATCCTTGATTTTGTCTAAATCACCTGATTTCCTCTCGATGTCCTCCATCACTCTCTAAACAAGGGACATAATTCAGTAAATAAAATTCATAAGCCAAACCAGTATCATATCATTGTAGAAATAGACTTTGGTTAGTTAGTTTAAACACACTGGGAACACCTTTTTAGGTTAATAGGGTATGTAAAGGAACACTTCACCTTCTGAGAGTTCTGCTTGGATTTTATCTGTGCCACACCATCAGTGGGTTTGATCTTGTTATTGGGTAGATTGACCAAGAAGAAATTCAATGATTGAACAGCACTCTGGAATCCTTGGTTTTTACTGGTTGCCTCTTGAATGAGAACAGACCTAGAGCAAAAGATTAACACCCATCATTATGCCATTTATTGATTTCAAATAAATATTTGAAGGCAGAAAAATTGCAAACAGAAAACATATGGGCACATGCAGTTACGACAAATGCATAAACAACAATGTAATTTACCAGTATGAGGAGTTCTCACCTCTCCTGCAATTGATTGTTGACATTGGTGTACCGATTCTTCAGGTGTTTCACCTCAGTCTCCTGGCGGCGGATGTCAGGGCAGTACTCATGGAAGCCCTTCTGGAGGGAGTTGCACACTTGCTCTGTCAACTCCAAGTCCCTGCCCAGTTTATTCAACTCATCCTTCTTTGAGGCAGCATCCTTATGCATAGCCTGTTTGATGGATTAAGGAGAAAGGGAAGAGATAAAGAAAAGGAAAAATGTGCACTACAATGCTTGTTTTGGATCACATTATAACAGAAATGTGTGACATCTATATTCTATCCCCTCATATGAGTTATATTGTTACATTCTCAAATTGTCAGTCTGTTGACCTAATTTTGATTGGTTACATGGTTGAAACAGTACGCCACCTGTAGCTGCTTGCTGCGTGTCTGGAGGGCATTAGGTGTGTCAGGGATAGCACTGTCCTTAGCTAGCTGCTCCTCAAACCCAGAGGCAATACCTTCCACGCTCTGGATCTGCTTCTCTAGGAACATGGAGGCTGTAGCCCTAGTAAAGAGGAGAGAAAGGGATGAATTTATGACAAAGAAGAATATTCAAAATCATTTTTCAAAAGAAATAGTTGTACACCTGGATGTGTTACCTGCCTACATCAAAATATTACATTAAATGTTTTTTACGTTTCAACAACTGTAATGGATATGGCACCATGCTATAAATTGATTATCATCTTACTTTTTATTATAGAGATCAGCAAGGGTGTTGATGTCATCAAACTTATTGTTGGCAGCACTGAGTTTGACAGGGAGCGTAGAGGCGATGGGTCCCAGGGGCTTCTTGGCCAGAATGGGCTCCGTCTCTCTCTGGACCGCAGACTTCTCAGCCTCTAGCCTCCTTACAGTCAGAGCAGCTTTCTGGAAGGCACATCATACAGCGGTACTGATTACAACAAGTTAGGCATTGTTAATCAAGCTAAATGTAGAACACAAACATTGTGGAAACACAGTAAACTAAAGTCATATTAAAATCATGATGTTATTCACCTCATGCTCTTTCAGCCTATTGGCAAGGTCTTGTGTAGGGTCACGGCGGTCCAGTGGGGCCCTCAGTCGGCCCAGGATTTCTTGTTCACTCTGGTCCAGGTCTTTTCTGATTTTGTCTAGTTGGCTTGCTAGCACTGCAGCTTTAGGGTCCTCTGGAGCACTAGCTACAGCAACTGAGGAGGAGCAAGGCAACAATTATACACTAAAAAGTCAGATAAGACCAAACATATTCCAGCAATGATTCTTTTATGGTTTAAATGTGGGAGGGAACAAATGTTTTGGCATGTTGATTTTCTCTTCACCTGCTCTCTGCGGGTGAACCACTTCCACATTGGGGCTCCTCAGGGAGGCCATTAGGGCAGATCTACGCCTTTTCAGGTCTGTCAGCTCTCTGGTCAAACTAAACACACACATACACGCTGTTTCAGCAGAATTCATTTCAGGTGGATCCTGTCCAGGGTAAGGCTTTATCTCTTTTGCAACACAGGCTTTTTCACATGAATAAAAAAATTAGGAAAGAAAACATAGGTGGTATATTTGTCTGTCACTCTGCACCTGTCCACTTTCTCCAGGGCCTCAGTATCAGGTGGTGGGATCATGAAACAGGCCCCAGGAAGGGTCTTGGTCGTCCCACTGCTGGTCTGGACCTCCCAGTTCTTATTATCAGAGTTGGACTTAAGAGCCAGTTCCTCACCACGGTTCACTGAGTCCTAAAATTGATAGAGGTTGAATAAATGACAAGCATCTCTCTTTATAATTTTTCTATATTTATTTCGAGTGACTCTGTAAATGAGTGAGTGAGGAGTGAGGAGTGAGGAGTGAGTTCTGAATGACTGACTGACCTCTTCCTCTACCCATTCACACAGGGCCAATACAGTGGTGGGTTTGGTGGGCTGGATTCGGCGTAGCTTCAGAGGCACAATGGAGCTGCTGAGCTCCTTCAGGGCTTCCAGGCGCTGCTCGTTCCTCTTTACTGCTGGTTCATCTCCCTGAAAAAATAACACAAACTTTCAGTGTCAACTACATAAGGATATTTAACGATATATCCCCAATTTTAGAATCTCTCCATTAGTCAAAGGTTACATGTAGAACTGATTTTAAGATTCTACTGATCATGTTTAAAGCATGGCTAGGTTTGGCCCATAGCTATGCTGAAGACCTTCTGGTTCCTTATGAGCCACAGCTTAGCCTGAGGCCCCATTTCATTAGTCATCTTAACAGGCCCTCCTCAACTTCCCCTTGGTGCTTGGTGATATGTAGCACCTACGGCACGTGAGTGGCCACTTGCAGAGTACGATTAGGGTTTGAGCAGGGGGAGCATCACTTTCCCTTAAGCAGACCTAATAATAATAATAATAATAATAATAATAATGATAACAATTACACAGAGCAATGAGTAATAATCGATCTCCATGAGTTCAGATGACAGGACATTTTCAATTTTCAATTTCCATACTTTTTCCAATTCTGGGCCATATTACTATTATATTATTAAATTGAAGATTACTAATCGAAACAATATCACAATATGTGACACGACAGTGGGTCGATACCTACGTAAAATGTGTAGTCAGGTATCGGCTCACATTCACACCTTTGGGCAATTTTAGAGTCACCAATCCATTTGACTTGCATATCTTTGGACTATGGGAGGAAACCCGGAGAACCCGGAGGTAACTCACGCAAATATGGGGAGAACATGCAAACTGAAAAAACAACCTCTAAACCTTGATAATCACAAAGAGGCTACATTGTTTTATTACTTAAAAACAAGAATATCACTTAAGTTGTGGGGGCATACCAGAAAGCAAATTGCACCAAAACTTTACATAAGCAAACCAAAGAAGTAGCTCTGACTATTCCTTGAGGAAGCTTTGTGGTGGATGTTTCATCAAACTGACCAGTTTTTCAACCAGCAAACAAGACCAGTCAATCCTGGAAGTCGGCTCCACCTCCTGGACCTGCTCATACAGGTCCCGGTAGCTAGCACAGTCCTTAGCCCAGCGGTCATGTAGGTTACTCATATGACTGTCAGCTGGGCCATATTACTCTAAAATTACTTTTCCAAACAATATCACAATATGTGACACAATATGTGGTTGATAAAATGTGTAGCCAGGTATCGGCTCACATTCACACCAATCCATCTGACTTGCATGTCTTTGGACTGTGGGAAGAAACCAGAGAACCCGGAGGAAACCCATGGGGAGAACATGCAAACTCCAGGGTCATGACAAATTTCCAAGACCTGGATATTATTGACTACAATTTCCATACTTTTCAAGACTTTCCAGACCTGCATAGGAACCCTGTGAATAGAAAACACTGTCCCACCTCCAGCGCCATCAGGACCTCAGGGTTGCTCTTGTTGGCCAGAGCCCTTGGGTCCAGAGTGGAGTTGAGCCTCTTCAGGGACTCAGACAAGGTCTCTGCATCAAGCTGGAACTGCATTGATTAAACACACACTAATTTTTTAACAATGAGCCAAACTAAACCAGACATTTCAGATGCACAAAACAGAAATATTACGATAGTCATACGATACGATAGTTTGGGAACGTTCTACCTTCCTGTAGTCCTCAGCGTTGTCCAGGTGCGTCTCCTGTGCGATACACAAGTTGAGGAAACTTTGCCACTCGCCCTGCACAGCATCTCTGTGAGCCTGAGAAAATAGCAATCACATTGAAAATGTAAATTAAATTAAATTAAATTTGAGTTTTTTTGACCCCTAAGGAAACTTATTATATTATAGTTAGGTCTACATATTTCTTTAAGTTTCATAACTATGAGAGATGTGTTTCTATTGTCTGCTATGAATTCCATAGCTGTACAGATGTACCTGTATTGTTGGGCTGCCAGGGTGTTCCATTTCAATGAGACGATATCCTTGCTCCTGGAGCTGGTTAGTCTCACTCTCATGTGCTAGCAGTCCATTATTTTTGAATTTCTGTATGGAATCAATAATAACATAGGGTGGGATGTGGAAAGCAAGACATAGTATTTAAATTGTATTTAATACCGCATGCTCCAAACAGCGATGACTATGTAGTGCACTGGTTATACCTAGCTGGTGCAACCGGCCCAAAGAGGCTTATGATGCAAGGCAAGCTGACTAACAAAGTTTTTATATTCTTCATTCAAAACTCTCCACACCCGATACATCCCTCGGTTCAGAAGACAATACAATAAACTGTTAAATTAAATTGGTAGCGGGTACCAATTTAATTTAACAGCCAATAATGACATCACCATCTAGGTACATCTAATCTCTGGTCCTGAACTCCTGAACTGCTACCCACCTCATACTCCATGCGGACACCTGGGGGGTCAATCATGTGGTCGCTCCAGTCCTTCAGGAGGATCTTCTCCTGTTGGTCTGACAGATACAACAGCTCCTTACAGCAGCTCTGCATGTACTCATACAGAGAGGCCAGACAGCTGTGCCTCCACTGGGAGAGCTTCTGCAAAACACATATGCGTGCACACAAGATATGAGTGATTCTACCAAAATGGTTCAAATTGCAGTCTCCACCAAAGAAAAGTGTTTAAAAAATCGCTAAGTTTTCAGATTTTGAACAGAAAATGACATCATGCAGTATTCGAATTAGGTCACAGGCTTTGTATAAGATAATGCTAAGTTTAATAAAAACAGTGCAGTGTATGTAAAACTAGGTCTTTGAATGAATAGATATGATTTATGTCATAGTGTGACTTGATAGTGATTACTGTCAAGTCATTATCAAGACGATGGAAGACTTTCACTTTGAGCAGCTATTGATATTGTTTACATTTGTTCTTTGTTTTTTGTTAATGTATTCCTTCATGAAAAATAAGTTGGCTTCAATTTAAAACATGCAGTTTTTTTTAACATACTTAACCATTGTTTGTCTTTAATGAGTTGCAAAATTATACCCTCATTAGGCATGTTATTAATTAGAATTAAGATAAACAAGTAACAGTTGTCATTTCCTCAACAGTGTAGTCCCTACTGTAACACTGTAGTCACTACCGTAACACTGTAGTCACTACCTAACACTGTAGTCACTACCGTAACACTGTAGTCACTACCTAACAGTGTAGTCACTACCTAACACTGTAGTCACTACCGTAACACTGTAGTCACTACCTAACAGTGTAGTCACTACCTAACACTGTAGTCACTACCATAACCTAACAGTGTAGTCACTTCCGTAACACTGTAGTCACTACCGTAACAGTGTAGTCACTACGTAACAGTGTAGTCACTACCGTAACAGTGTAGGCTACTAACACTGTAGTCACTACCTAACAGTGTAGTCACTACCTAACACTGTAGTCACTACTGTAACAGTGTAGTCACTACCGTAACAGTGTAGTCCCTACCGTA
>OOFE01035569.1:0-19296 GCA_900323365.1 Monocentris japonica | reverse complement strand
GAAGACACTGCATCTTTATTATCTTTTTAATGTTACTGACATTATCTTCAGTACTCTGTTGTCTAATCTGTATGCTCCTCTGTACTCTTGTGACTGCCCAATGTCCCCACAGGCATTATTCAAGTTTCATGTAATCTATCAAAATATACAATTATTTCCATTTAGAAAAAGTGCAGTTGAATTTAACAATAGTGGTAATTTTTCCACTTGTGAGAAAAAACTGCCAAACTGCTGCCAAACCTGTTCTAGTACAGCAATGTCTTTATAAAAACATACAAAGAAATGAGTCACTGCTTAAACTGGCAGCACAATTCAGTTTGACACATATTGCATAATACTGTCAAAGACTAAACACCATTGCACTGTACAGTATATACACTCTTTAATTCTTTACAAAAATTAAACACATCTAATATTTAGGATGAGAATATGGTTGGATGTCCTGGAACAGAAATATCAGCTTTACAAAACAGTAAAACCTAACCTCACACCAACATCGAGTGACATATAAGTCAAACAAATTGCTTTCTTAGACAGATGAGCTAAAACAACCCCTCAGGAAGCAACAAGGAAATAATAAAGACGAAAAACCTTAATCCTTTAACACGGATTGTAAAATTTAAAAAAAATATATAGTATTGTGAAAAAACAAATGCTCTAAAGTTCTGGTGTCACTGTAATTGAAATAGCACCATTTGCCTAGTGTCACAAATACACAGCCAAGTGCTCACAATCTCCCACTCACTTTCTCTCTTACACACACACACACACACACACTCACACTCACACTCACACTCACTTCATTGTTGGTATTCTCAGAGGCACCTGAAGTTTCTGGAATGCAAGTCACTTCCCAGGACTGGAATGTGAGTATTTCAGGGGGGCTGTGGGGAGGTATGACTGCTAGGAGTGTGTCCACACCTCGTTGGCCCACAAGTGGTTGCTGCGGAGCCAGCGTCGAGCCGAGGAAGTGTCGAGTATGAACACTTGCTCCTGCGCGGAGCTGACTGCTGTGAAGCGAACAGTTAGTTTGGGTTGGGGGATACCTGCTGCAGAGAGGAGGCGGCTGCCAGCGGAGAGGTACTCTCTCTCACAGTCATGAGTCCTGGAAGGAGGGAGACAAAAGAATCACACACAAGAATACACCCAGGGGTGTTTTTTTTACACACACACACGTTACCTTTTGAGAGTAATGCTGAGACAGGGGCTGACTTCTGTGAGGTTGAGTATGGCCGTTGCGTTGACTGTGATGAACATCTCAAAGCTGAGGGCCAGCTCAATCTCTCCCAGTCGACAGGGGACGGTCAGTGCCAGGAAGCCGGGGGGAGCAGACACACCCGGGTAGTACCCCACACTTAGCGAACCTGATTAACAGACATGTTGGCATATCTGTACATGAGCAGCTTTATGCTGTTGGACTGCTAAAAGCAACGTATTAACAGTGATGTTTTAAAGCAAACCATACACCATAAATCACCACAATATATTAAATCCAACCAGTTTGTCAACATACTTCTCTTCACACAACGCATAGGGTATTGATATGAACTCTACCTTAAATTATTAAAGTTATGGTAGGAAAAGAAAATCAGTTTTTCATCGATATACAAATTTATGCAGTGAGGTGCAGCAAAATCTAATTCGATCATCTAGATGGGGTACCTGTGGTGTAAGTATCATGTATTGTTCTTACTGTTGAGAGACAGAAACAGAGGCCACCATGACAGCATGTCCCACATACCATGTACCATGATGGCGGGACATAAAAATCCATCCAATATTTATGTTCTGCCATGCCATTTTCAGAGTTGGGATCACAAAATGACTTACATGAAGACTGGTGTTTTAATTTTGATGCTGCACTAAGCAACTTCAGAGTTTGGTGCCCCCAGTTGGCAACACGAAATAACTGTTCTGTGAATCTTTAGATGGAGAAAAAAAAATCTTTTTGCAGCAGGTTCAACTATCATTGATGAGTGCAGCTTTTTCTTTTTCTTCGCCATTTTAAAGTCACTGCAAAGCACAGACTCTTGTGCCTTACTGCTTAATGACCAAACATTTGGGTAAAGAACTATTCATCCCTTTTTTTACTATCCATATTTATTATAGTGGAGCAGCCAATAAAACCAGGGAGCAATACTTACGTTTGAATACTTCCCGTGCCCGGAGCCAGAGGTTTTGCTTTCCTAGTTTGTGTAGGAGTATCTGCAGCAGAGTGGGGTTGACTGCCAGCTTCTTAGAGAGCATGAAGTCTGCTGTGTCTGAAGCTACAGGAAGGGTCTGTCTGTCCACACACACTTGCAGGTGAGAGTTAAACAGAGGACTGTACTTGGAGATATGTATAAAGTCTGAGGAAAAAAAACGTGCAAACACACACACATACTTCCATCATCACTTTTTGTGCCTTTTTTGAATGCAACACAATTTGTGGCCTGTTAGCCTTTTATGGCTGCGAGTCAAGTCACTTTTTTACATTCCTGCAGTTGTTTGAGAACAGAAACCGAAATATACATCACCAACAACACCTGTATTGTTTGTTTCACTGAAACTCAAAACAAGTGACGGTGGACTGAATTGAAGGTGACAGAAAGTGGGCTTCTTAACATTACTGACAATAATGACAACCCCTTTGCTTGCCCTTGCTTTCGGGTTGGAACACCATTCTGTTTCTAACTATAGTTTGTGTTTTCTCACCACTCGGCTCTTTGAGTCCAGGGAGGTTGGAGAGAACCTCCAGTGTGTCTCGGTGAGAGGTTTTTTCCGCCAGACGCATCAACACATGACTCCTCTTCTCCAGATCACCAGGCTCACACGGCCATGAGCATGAACTCAGGAACCACTCGTTATCTGAATGAGCATGCACACACACACGTCATTTTCTAAGGTACCCTTGACACAATCTGTTGATTTACAACAGCACATGATCAAACAATAAGAATAAAAAATCCTTGATTTCAACGTGGCCATGGCCATGATTATTGGCGCCCTTTAGAACAATTCAAATCAATTTTGTTGAGGAAATATGAGGGCTTGACGGTCAGAGACCACAGAAGACCCCACTGCTGAAAGAGAAACACAAGAAGACCCAATTGATCTTTGCCAAGTCCCACCTGGGCAAACCTAAATCCTTCAAATGTTCTGAGGACCGATGAAGCCAAATTAGAGCTCTTTGTCTGTAAACAAAGCACTGATCTGCATTGACAAAGAAATTTAAGTTTTTAATGAAAACAACACCCTATCTACAGTGGGGTTGCTGTGGGGCTGAATGTATTAAGGGCATCATGAAATCAGAGGATCACCAAGGCATTTTGGAGCCAAAGGTGCTACCCAGTGTCAGAAAACTGGGTGTCAATCGAAGGTCATGGGTCCTACAGCAGGACGACGACTCAGAACACATCCAAAAGCACCCAGGAATGGCTCAAGAGAAAACATTGGCGATGGGTCCTGAACTCAATCCCATTGATAACCTGTGGTGAGACCTGAAATGTGCAGTTGGTCACTTGCAACCTGTTCCAGTTCTCCAATGTTTGAAGGAGTGGGAGAATCTGCCAGCAGAAAGGTGCAGGAAGCTTATTGATGGTTACAAGAAACTTTTGGAAGCAGTCGTCATTGCCAAAAGCTGAAGATGATGTACAGAGAAGATGTACATTATCTGCATAAAAGGCAAGGGTGCCAATAATCAGCCAGAACTGTTTGTATCACTATGTACTGTGGGGTAAAGGCATACTGACTAATGAAACGGGACCATGGTGCTTGCTGAGCCACCAACAAGGTAGGGGTGGCTCAGCAGAGGTGGCTCAGTGGAGTTTTTACAAAATATCTTAGAAACCCATCTACAGCTTGCACTACTGTTGCTTCCATTCCTTTCATCAGCAATTGGTCTAAGGGGGTTCTTGTCTATTTGCTCCAAGGTCAGAGTTGTTACCTCGCAGTGTGTTGAGAGCTCCCTCCACGCTGCCACTTAGGAGTAAGAGCTCGGTAGCCATGGTGACCAGGCAGCAGCGCGATACTCTGTCCTCGTTCCCAAACAAACCTTTCAGCATCGAATAGCTCACCTTTGACCTGGACAATACCTCCACCACCCTCCGGCCCTGCACGCACAAGGGCACACAAACACCAGATACTATTATGGTCAAAGGTTGGTACACTCCCCGACTTCGCAGCTTAGGTTGTTTGTTTTTTTTAAATCCAAGTTACATTAAGCTTTATCAAAGAGAAAAGGTACTAAAAATGTATATAAAGATGTAAAATTAGTGTGCAAAGTATACTGTCCTCTGGCTTTATCTGAGTTCAACTGAATCACTGGGAAATATTTCATTTATCGCTGTTGTCATGCAAAAACCTTGTAACAATTTTGGTTTCACATTTTAACTTCAATTGAAGGATTACATAGTACTCTCTGAACTGAGAAAATTCTACAACCCCTTGGCTTATGAAACCCATTGGATAATCTCAGAAATGCATGGCTGTCAAGCTAAAACCAAGGTTTTCCTCAGTCCCTGAAAAGTTGACATTTTGGAGATACAGTTTTTACCCGACAGCAACAATATGTTACTCAGATTTGAAATTGTATCTGTAGGTATCTGCAGGTTTCAGGAAGCCAAACTTAAGACTTTTTAAGACCCTTTTCTGTGATTGAACATAGCTAATGGAAGTTGAAAGTGTGTTAACTAACTTGGCAGAACAAGAAAAAGGACACCTGTAAATTACTTGAGGGACATTGATTTAGTAGTAAGATAGGATGCATATTGTACTGCGTATTGTTCTGGATTAATGTGTGGACATGCAGCACTAAAAAAACCTGTCACTCCATGATGAAAAAAAAAGACCTAATAACTGCATTTAAGACACATTACTTTTAAGTACTTAAATTTAGATAATCTATTTTAACACTTAAGGACCCATGGACCCCCACGGCCCTCAATACACCTAAATAGGTTCTTAGGGTATAGGAAAACAGTTCCAGTGCCAGGGATGGCAGTGGAAAAGAAATACCAACCGTGTCTTTCTATTTGTAAAAATGTGTATGCAATATCTTCAGCAGAGTTGCTCTCGTCTTGTTTTACTGTGGAAGACACACACACTCTGATTACCTTAGCCCACTGATGTGTTTTGTAGTATCTGACCATGAGAGAGACTCCAATTCTGCCTAGAAAGCACTGGATCAGGCTGTCCTCGTTCTCATTCTGACACACTGAAACATAAGAGTGACAGTCACACTACCTGGAATCACTTATTACACTTATTACTTCTTATTACAAATTAATACAAAACCATCTTATGGATATAAAATGCAGCAAAAATGTTATTTCCACAAAAGTAATACAAATTTTTACCAATCTCAGAAAAGGTAGCGAAGGGCAGGGACAGCTTGTCTTTGGTCTCAGACAGGAGCGCTACGGCGATGTGACCACTGATGCGCTCCAAATCGTTGGGAACTTGGTTGAATTGGCAAATGGACCTGAAAACCACCCCCATCCGCCTCCAGTCCTTCTGCTTGGTACAAAGCTGATGGAGAGAAAATATAAAAGCAGCACTGATTACACCAAGATCAAACACACCACCATTTCGTCCTTGTGGACGCCAACCTTATTTGATGAAAGCCTAGCTAATAAGAGGAGAGAGCAGCTACTGAATAGGGGAACTAACCTCTATTTCCACAATGGCAGAAGCCAAATTCAGGGTCTCTGGACAGCATATACTGATGGACGGTGATAACCTTAGGAAACAGACTTCAAACACTCACTGGGCTGCTTATATTCCTTGGCAATAGTCAAAACATATTTCAAGTATGGGTGATATACAATTACTGACAGTCAACAACTGCTATTGTAAGACTGACAGTGTCTGACATGGATAGGTTGAAGAGGTTCCACTCACTTGTGGTTGCCAGACGTTGGAACAGAGGAGTTAACATAGATGGTCTGTTGTTCTTGGTCTGTTCGAACAAGCTCAATGTCATCTAAACTCAGCACTAGGCCTTCCCTGGCCATCTGTAAAAACACACACACAGAAAACCTCCATACACAGAAAAAAAAAAAAAAAATACAGTTCTTCGAGCACGGGAGGAAGTGAGGTGTAGAGCAAGCAAGGTACCTTGGATGTGAGCTGTATGAGTTCAGGTACAAAGGCAATGAGGCCCTTTTCTCTCACAAAGTTATAGAGGGCCAGCAGGAACTCAGGGCCAGGCTAGCAAGTGAGGAAGAGAAAACAATGGTCAAAGAGGAGGATGAAGAGGAAAATAAGGTAATAATAATTTTAATCCTTATTTATATTGCAACAAAGTTACAAAGCACCTTACAAAGAAAAAAAATTGACAGCAAAAGCAACGAAAGCACGCTAAGTAATATAAAAGCAGGGCAAAAAAAAAAAATCATAAAGGGGAGGTCAAAAACAGAGAAATTCAAATAAAAGATTGTTACAAAAAGCGTCTACAATTTTTTAAGTGACTACAGAGGATGAGGATGAAATGAATAGGAGTGTCTCAATAGCAGAGAAAAGAATCTACTAGCACACCAACCACATACTACACATTTGACTCCTTACTGCATAAAGCCATTTAGAGAATCAAGTGCTTCAGACATCAAGTACGCTCGCTAAGCCACAACATCTCATGACCTGAAAGTAGCATGGTTGCTGCCGAACAGTCTAACCTTGCACCTCGAGTGTCATTTATCACTATTAATAGAATGGGAAAATACCATTGGCTGCACATCTTCATCCCATTGGTTCAGATGGCAAAATTCTGATTTACGCAATTTAATTTTATAGTGCAGCTTGCCAACAAACATGGGGTCCTATCACACAATGTTGAGTTTTAATGCTATATAAACATGGTTTACTGGCATTTGTAAAAATTAGCAAGTGACAGTAGTGGTGAGCTGCTTTTGTCCAACATTAAGCATGAAATGTGATCATCCCTTTTGTATATCCCTTTTATACTACACCAGAAAGATTGCTATCGGTGTCCGAAATTAACTTTCTGGCTCAGTTTTAAAATAATTCATATACATTCCCCCTAGAAATGTTAGCCTACCCGTTTTCAAGCCATTTCATGTGTAGGGACTGTGCCAGACATCCAATAAAGAGACAGGAGCAGATTTAGAGTTTTAATTTAAAACTTGCTCCCTCACTTCTACAATGGATCTTTTTTTTTTTTGTCTTCGTCTTCATTCATTTCACTTCATTTCTTTCTGGTGGCCTCACACCTGCTAGGTGTCGCCACATAGGAATAAGTTTAAATGAACATTACACTGGTTAACCATCCAGGCAGCAGAGAAACAGACATTTAAACAGTACTGATTTGTGTAGAGCAGCACAACAGGCAACCAATCAGGAGCCTGCTTAAGATACCAGTCAGTGTGGCAGGTGACCCCTATTCATTTATCTGCAAAAGCCAACATTTTACCAGCATTTGGCAGGTGTTAATTTCGGACTCTGACTGCTATAAAAGCTATACTGGTATCATGTCAAACTCAGCTTGAGGCCTATGATGCTAAACGGACATAGTGAAGGAGCTTCACGAAAACCATCTGACCATTATCTTGTGGGTCAAGCTGACATTGAGGACAGAGATGGCATCAGAGATCAAGCCGGCTTTGAGCAGAGCCCACAGGAGAGATATCAGCACCGGCATGGAGAAATGTGCTCCTGGTAGGTTGTTTTGGTAGTAGGCTATAAACACAGCTCCTGGAGATGATAGGAGAGCAGTGGAGAGGCAAGGTGGAACAGATGATGGATGTAGCAATGATAAATATAAGTAGGATAATGCGTTAGGTTGAAGGACAGAGAGGTAAAAGGACAGAAGTATTAAGAGACAAAAGAGGAAATATGAAAGACATGAAATCATGAATGAGAACATAAATGGTTATTTCATGAAGGCTGGAGAAAATAAAAATAAAACACTGGGGGCAAAAGAATGGGATAAGACACTGACCTGCTTTATGGAGACACAGTGGATTCTTGGTGAACCGTATCACAGTCTCAACACAAAACTATAAGAGTGAACAGACAAGCTAATTACTCCTGAGTTCTGAAATGAAGTGTGGCTTTAAGACCATACAGTAGAGGGCGCTGTTGCCTGTGTGTATAACTATCCATAACATCCATCAGAAATGAATGTTGAGTTATGTATGACATTACTCTTTCAACCTTTCAGTCACTGACTTTAGGCTTCAAGTTTATGGTCACATAGAACAATTCATATTTTCCATTTTCATTCTGAAGGGGATTATCTACTAGCACTACTGTATTTGTGCTATTTACACTGATGAAGAAAAAAAATAAGCTTCCAAAATGCATTGCAAACGTGCAAATATGAACCAAAATCCATCAAGCCACTACCAAGTTATTGCTTTCTCATCCTTAACAGATGAAGCCTGTCTAAAAAGCTTACCTTCTCATCCCCCTCAATGGGCACATGTTTGAACCTACAGATCTTGAAACCGCAGCACAAGGTTTCACTGAAGTAGTTCCTGCAGTACTGATGGTTACGAGAGGAGAGGCATGACGCTGCATTACTCATAAGCACCTATGGCACAATTAGCAACAACTTTAAGTCTATTGAAGGCGAACAGAGGGAACAAACCTAGATGAAATATCATGAAACAAGCCTTATTTATAATTCCTTTGCTACAAATTTTGCACATATAACCAAATACAATCCAAAATTATGATTCAGAAAAAAACCTTTATGGAAAAATCTGCAGATTATCTTGAATTTTACTGCCGTTAAACTAATACTAGTTTCTGTCATTTCTAGGGTATGAATGCTATAGACAGTCATGCTTGAAAGTTTGTGAACCCTATAGGGGGTGGTCATTATTTCATATATTAGAGGGTTAACCTTATAAAAACCTTATCCAAACGTCAAATCTTAATTGTACTTTGGCTGTTTATTCTTCCGCCAATGAACCCCGTGGGGAAATTGGGTAAAGGACGTGCTGTGATCTTTCTCTTATGATACATTATTTAAGATATTTCATTTTATTGCTAGTTATTTTCATACACATGAATGTATAGGCGAGCTAGAGGGGGCTGATGTGAAAACTCACTCAAGCAGGAACTATGAAATACACGGTGGCCATTGACCATCTTGCATTTCATATCCACTCGTACACTTTATGCTACAACTCCCAATCAACTTCTGTTTTGTCCTATAATTATGGTACTTTTTAAAAACAAATGAAAGTCTCTTCCTAGAAAATTCTTCAAATTTCATATGACTAACTGTATCAAGCGTACCACGTATATAGAAATGCTGAATTATACTGTGATTGGACTTACACCTGCTGAGTTACAGGGCTTTTAGTCCTCCGCCCATACGCTTTGTTCATATCTCCCTTTAAAACTCTGCAGTGCTTTCATCTTTTTCAACTTCATTTTTAATCACGCTAATGAATACATTGATACTGTGCCATTGTTACTGGAGTTGACAGCACTACTATACATTTGTACAACAACGGGTCTTACCAGATTGCCTTAGTTAGCACACATATTTTCTTTTAAAACTGTAGTTTAGGTTTTATAACTGTAAAACAGAATCTAGGCTAAAACTAACCAACATTTGTATAAATGACACCCTTGTTTTGTGGGAAGGCAGTGACAGTGCTATATGTAGTAAAATACTTACAGCACTGGATTTCTGGCGCCTAAAATCTGTCAAGTTTGCTGGGTTTTTGATCTCTGGCCCTGTGTGAAGAGCACCCGAGGAACAGTTATACACAGCTCCTTCAGGTTTTTTGATAATGGAATGACAATATGTGAAACCAGTTACACGTTTCAGTCATCGTCTATGTTCTTTCTTGCACGCCTCTCACCATTTCCTAAGTCCATGGTCATAAGCGGGGATATGGTATTATGCAGGGAGTTCATTGTCTGGATGACCATGCCCCTATAACAAACAATACGATTATCACTACTAAGTTGGTTGAGCAAAACCAATTTTCCTCAGTGGTATGTGTGAAATTAGGTACCTTTCAGAGGCATCCTTTACGTGGTTGTTATTGGCATCTGGTTGATCCTGGTAAGAGGCACAAAACTGATTGTACAACATACACTGCTGGTTATAATATCTGAACCTGTTTGGTCTAGATTAATTGTGTAAACACTTCTTTCTTCCATTACTTGGTCTCAATTAAAAATGCAGTGAACTCTAGGTTACCTCTGTGGGAGGCCAGGTGTTGCTGTGAATTCGGGAAGGGGTGCCACTACATTGGGGTCTCCAGGGCCTGCTATTGCGCTCCTCTGTAAAACACAGCCAAGATGAGAGCATAATTATTGGATAAAACACGCCAAACTTCACAAACTTAAAAAGTGAACGTGTTTCAGCACACATCAGGGGTAGATGTACTTTATTGCTTAATGTAGCCTGACATGTATATTGGCTATACCTTTACTATGTACTGGTAATCGAAGGTTAGGCTTGATGGTGGAGAATTGTGTGGTGGAACTGAAACACAAAAGGGCATTTCCATTCAGCACAGTCTAAATAAGATTAAACATTGTTGATAATTAAGTGCTATCAAATATAAAAACAACCTTACCTTTGTTCAGTCTCCAATAACGAGATACCTGTCCTTGGTGACAGTGTTTTCACCTCTCCAATAGTTCTCGCCCTAGAGGTTTCAAGAATCCTTGTAGGACCCAGCTTCAACAAACTCTTCGTGGGCAGGTTTCCAAACAGGTCTGAATCATCCTCGATGATATCTACTAGCAGAATATCCTGCTCATATGCTGTAAACTCATCCAATCTAAACTCTTCAGCTGCTTCTACCTCTGACTTGTTGTCTTTCTCACTGGCCGATGTTTCAGACAGGCTTGTTTCCGCTTCCCTGGAAGGTTGTGGCTGTCCCTCATCGTTGCAACTTCCACCATCATCTTCATCGCTGCTGGGAGAAGAGTTGGGTTCCGTCAGAAGACCTGTGGTAAGGGTTGCCTTTATTTTAGGATTTGAGGGAACTTGTCCCAAGTTTATGTTACCCTGTTCCACATCCTCACTGTCCTCTTCATTACAATCACCCAAATCTTCATCGTTGCTGGGAGAAGACTGGGCTTCCTTGAGAGCACCTGAGGTAAGTGATGCCTTTATTTTAAAATCTGAGGGAACTTTTTCCAATTCTTCATTACCCTGTTCCTCATCCTCTTGGTCAATAATCTCTGTAACCATTTGTGGTATTTGATCTCCAGGTAACTCTTTGTCTTCCTCACCGCCTTCTCCCTCATCTGAATAGTTTTGGACTTTGTGCAGGAGGCTTGTAATGGAGTGCCTCTGTGGTGAAGCGATAGGAGAGAGCAGTGGCGAAGGTATACGCACATTTATCCCTGACCACTGTTCTGTGGGGCTGTTGAACGATGAACTCTCCTTTCCAATTACAGCTGCAAGGCCATCGTTGAAATGGGATTGATTATAATGTTGCTCGGGTTTCGGTGGGCACCAACCTGTCAGAATTTCACCCTCAGTCTCTTGGTCTTCTTGAGATAGGATAAGGGAAGATTCACATGAATCAAAAAGGTCAGAGCTGGGTGAAAGGGCACAACACGAAGTAAACGGCGATGAAGCCACGTGGGTTTCGTCATATAACAATGAATTTTTCATGGCTTCAACCATATGGTTGAGTGATGAGGATGTGGGTGGAGTGTGCCCAGAATCAACATAGTTCAGTGGAAAGGAAGATGTGAGAGAGGGTGGTGTGGCTGACACAGCATCAACATCAGGTGTACATGAGGACAAGGGAAAGGTAGGGAGAGTAGCCATTTCGCAATCACTGAGGCCCAGTGATGAGGGAGTTGAGGCTGGGTCAGGGGAAGGGGTAGACAAGTGATTTTCTGTCTCACTTCCATCACTAGGCAAAAATGGGGCTGAGATCATGTCCATACCATGCTCCCTTTGCTTTCTGGGTGAGGAAGGAAGGGAAGTCATCTCTGAGGTAAGTTTACCCAGTGGTTCTTTAGTCTCTGGGAACTGAGAGGCAAACTCTATGCCTATGCTGTCCAAAGAGTATGAAAGCTGATTAATACCTCCCGTCATATTTTTCTCTGCTACAATTTGTTCTCCCTCCTCTTCTCTTCCCTGCCTCACGCCATCCTCTCCCTGCTCATCTTTTATATGAGGAGAGACCTGGTGATTTGTACCTGGAGACGAGTCTGTGGCTGCATTTGAGAGCATAACACTGGTTCGCTCGCTGAGCGAATCTGGTGAATCTTGATTTTGACTCACTGGAGTGTCAACATAATCTCTAGGTGATGCATAAACAGGCTTTGTTGAATGGGCTTCAGTACCAGCACATGTTATAGGAGTCAGACCATTGCTAGGGAAGGGCCAGGACATGTATGTGCGTGCACAAGAAAAGTACATTTGTTTGAAATAGACCCTTGCTCTCTGGCATGAGAACAGCTCTAGTTGTTCTGGGCTGTTGTCTGAGTTGTGCCCCACCTCATTCTTCTGAGAGAACAGCTCTGATGACTTCTGTGCTGCATCATTGTTTACGGGATCATCCTTGTGACCACCAGGTTTCTTGTCAGAAATGTTTTTTTTCACAGGTGTGTTGAAAGTGTTGGAGCTCCCAACCCCTGAGTCTAAACATGACTGACTGTCAACAGACATCCCAGACTCTACTTCTTCTTTGTTTCCAGAGTCTGTCTTTACTGGCTCGCTGTGACTAATGCTTTCTAGAGCTGGGTTGGGAGGCAAAATCCAATCTCTAATACTATCCCAAAGCTTTATTCTCTTCACTCCCCGCTTCTCTGCTGCTATGAGGTCACTTCCTGCACCTGGGTCCTCCTCAATATCTCTGTCCAACATG
The DNA here is from genome assembly GCA_900323365.1 of Monocentris japonica. Taxonomy (NCBI): domain Eukaryota; kingdom Metazoa; phylum Chordata; class Actinopteri; order Trachichthyiformes; family Monocentridae; genus Monocentris; species Monocentris japonica. The sequence continues at coordinate 6,493 of OOFE01035569.1, read as the reverse complement.
CCAGTCCTGCACTCCCCCTTGCTTGTACGCTTACCTAGTAAGAAAGAAGCAGAACAATTGGCAGATGCTTGACTTGGCTGACCCTCCAGGGAAGGACAAGTAGTATGAGTGGTGAAGGTCTCTGTAGCTTTGTGCGTTTTCTTGTGTTTAGTCAGACTCTTAGACTGAAAGCAACTCTTCTCAGACTGAACACTGTGATAAGCCAGAGCGCGTTCCTCACTTCCATGTTTGTCACAACCTGAACAACTGGGCCCAATACGGATTCCAGCCCTCAAATCCCGTTTGGAGCAATGGACAACCTTGGTCTTGAGCACATCCGGTAACACATATCCACAATCCTGCCTGCATGCATCACATATCTGGGCTATGTCACAAAGCTTCACCTTGGGGTATTTGCCTATCCATATGACAATCTTCTTGGGGGTCTTAAAGATTGGGGTCTGAATGGTTGCGTTTGCTTTCTTGGCCTTACACTCAATCCTAGGCTGCTCTGGCCCTGGGCTAGTTTTTGGCCCTTCCTTACTCAGTTTCTTCCACTCAGAAGGAATGTATTTACAGCCACCACACAGACCACAGTCGGGGGCCTTGACAGCTCTTCTTACAGACCCCTCTGAACCAGCTAGTCCAGCAGGTTTTGGGGGTGCATTTCCCTTTCTATTGATGTCTGCAAGTGGAAACAAACACTTGTCAAATGGTGCAAACCGACTACAACACTGGCCATTTGACTTGATCAAGCACCTGGAATGACACACCGTACCACCAAGGAAAGGTGGCATATTTTTTGGTATACCGGTATGGATTCACATCAATATTTGGGTTTTTACAATACCATTATCAATAGTTGTTTTTAATTCAATATATTAACAAGCTGCAGTCTTATGAAGAATTGGAAAGCAGAGGAGAATAAACCATACGGTCAACAAAAAAACACTAACACTACTTTGGCCACAAATGCCCAGCCATGGCATCAAGCAATTAAGTTAACCAGTAGCCAAGTCAGCTTACTAGGTCGGTCAGACTACATACACTAGGTCGCCACAAGACACATAGTGGAAAGATGCCATGTGGTTTGCCCTGGACAGGACATTCCCACCATGTATGACATGGTGAGAAACCAACTGTCTAGGACCGCCCCATGTGACAGTATTGACAATCTGTAATTCTGTACTAAATAATATTCAACAACAAAAATCTTCTGAAAAGCAACACTGCTGACATTAACTTCGATAGCCCCTGGATAGACGCTAGCTAGCTAACGTTAGCTTAGCATCTGACAGGTCCCTTGCAGCTAAGTTAGCAAGCTAACGTTTACTTGTTAGCATAAACGCAAGTTACCCAGCTAGCTGATGTTAGCTACCTGAAAATTCCAACATTTCACGTTAATGTTAGCTGGTGATCTGTAGCAATAACTTAACACCATAAGTTTAGTAATGAACAAATAGCTAACGTTAATCTGGCAAACAGTATAACATGCACCTTACTTGAGAGTCCGGTGGGTGGCAACTGTGTTCCTGCAAGGACTCGCTCGGGCTCTGCAGCAGCAGTCTGGAACTGGCACCCAGTTGATCTTGCCTTGACCTTGCTCTGTCCCTGTCCTCCCTCTTCTCTGCCTTTCACTTTACAACTCACACTAGTTTCACGATTACTCCATTGTCTTAACTTACACGCCCTACCGGATGACTCCATCGAACCAGAAGAGGTTTGATCCGACGGCCTCTTGCTCTGTATGGGCTTGTTTATGGCTAACGGTGCCGCTCCTTTGATTTTCCCTTTCCAAGACACTTTGGGGGGTCTCCCTCTCGGCTTTGGCCAACGCTGGACCTCTTTACCTTTTACCAACATGTTGGCCGAATCAGTGCAGAAGCACCACGCAAACTGCAATCTAATATTACAAGAGAGCCTTTCCAACCTGCACTTACTCCTGGTGTTTGATCTACTCTGGTAATACTTGCCTCTGCTGTAGGGCCCCTCTTGTTTCACCCCCAAATCATTGCCAGTGCCCAGTCTCTTGTTCATCTCCATACCTCCGTGATCGATCTCTGGAAGTGATGGACTTTTTCCCTCCGTGTCTCCGTCAGGGGCGTTATGGGAGGCTTCTGTTACAATTTCTGGTATCATTTCTTCTGAAGAAAAAGGCTGGACAAGTGCATTGGTAGCAAGGAAAGGGCTGTCACTGACAGAAACCACTTGTCCGTGCTCTGTTTTTTGTAGAGTACCAGGCAGCTCAGCTGTGTTCAGTGACTTAGAGACCCGTATCCGTCTCGGCACCAGTTGCAGCCCAATAACGTCTTTTAGCGCGACTCGGTTCAATTTTACCCTCCCAGAGGACGGGATCATGATGGCGATTAAAGGGCCGACTATTCAAAAAGCTAGAAAACAAATAGTGATACTATAAGACTGGGCACTGCTCTGGCCAAGTGTCTCCAAGTTTGATATGGAAGCGTTAAACCTACCCACAAAACAACCAACCGGCGTCAACAAGGCTCAACGAAATTGAAATGAAATCCCGGAAATTGAGAAGAAAAGCAATTAAGCTTCCAATCAGGCCAAACAAAGGGTATTTGTAAAGTTAGCTTCTCAATTAAACCGCCACCGCAGCAGCCAACAGGCTAGTTAAATTTCAAATAATTCCTAAGCTGTTTATGCAACTACTAAAAGGAAATATCAAAGACGTTTCTGCCATCTTTCCCTACTGGCTGAATTAATTACAAGCTGCAGGTCACCTGGGGGACAACGGCGTGGTCGACACACTGCGCATGTCCGTTTTATTAGTTTTATTTTTATTTTATTTCATCTTTTCATCATAAAAAACACCAGAAAGACAGCACAACATACATCAACCATAAAACTCTACAATATATTCTAAATGTGTTATCAACCATGCAATATTTTGCAGTAGCTTCAAAATTTAATTCAAATTTGGATGGTAATTTTATCTTTTTTTGTCATTTTGAAGCGCAGTTACCTACTGCAACTGCCAACTATTTTTAACTGTAACATAAATGAAAAAAAGAAGTTGAATTGCATTTTTTCACCTTAAAATTTGCTTGTGGTATTTTGCAATCACGTGATTTTGTATCACACGACATTGCAGATGTAGATAAGATCATTTTTTACAAAGCAGTCCGAGCTGCTTTCTCTTCCTAACTTTTAGTTAGTAAAACTACACTTCTCTTGAGGGTAGCTTTGCTGTAGTTCAGCTTCTTCCAATGTTTAGTAGGCCTAACCGGTAGCTGGTAAAACAAAAAAAAAAGTCCTCTCAGCTAAGCTATTAATAATACATTGAATTCATTTTTTTGATAAATGTGGAATTTTCCAAACAACAGAAGCAGCTCAATAATTCACCTTTTATTATATCCTACATATCCTCACTTTTTTTCCTTGGTATGTGACCACTGTTAGTTTGCACCCCTGTTGTTATTTACATATTTCATATTTTTATTTTTCTTCTTCTACTTCAAATACATTCTAGTGTTGTAATTGCTGGTTGCATCATCATCATCTGCTCCATGCTTATCTCTTTCTTCTGCTTTGTTCTTGCTGTATTCTATTACTATTTGTCTGCAATGACCCAGTTTCCCCATGAGGATCATGAAAGTTTAATCCTATCTTACTCAATCATCTCATATATTTGTAGTAAAAAGCAGCTTCATGGAAGTGTAACAGTGCATCAGACATAAGACACATATTTATATGAGGGTTCTCACTGACCTCATTTGACCTCATGCCGAAATGCACGTGTAAGGACATTCAAAAACAGAGTAACACAGTGAGCAGCTATAAGTAGTATCTAATTTGAGTCTCTCTAGTGTATCCTTCATGGGATGTATCCTGTGTATGTAGTAGTGAAACGAGTACCCAGGCAGTAATCGGTCAAGTAATGACATTAAACTTGATATGACTAATGAGTATTGTATTACTTTTTCGAGTAACAAATCCTAACAAGCCTCACAGTAGTCTAGATTTTCAACTTCAACTTTTCAGGCACAAATGGATACATATTAGACCACAGACCTCCATTTGATGAGATTTTGTCTGAGGGACCCCCGTTTAGAATGAGAGTATCAGTTTTGTTGCTGGATATGATTTGGCACAGACCTAGACAACAGTTTATACTGTACTATGATCAAAATAGACATTTTATTGACAATGTCATCTACATGTACATGTTCCCAGGGGTTCTTGAGGGGGGCACACTGATTCAAAATATATTTTGGACATTGGAAATATATTTGCTTCCTATGCATTGTTGACAACTGCATGCACTGTATATCAAAAACATTCAAAAACACAAAATATATTGCGACTGAATGTCATGAATGTCATCTCCAATTTTAACACATTGCTTAACATATTGTGAAGTATATGTGAAAAGTATTTTTTTGGTGTATTTGAGATTTTAAAAACAGATGGCTTATAAAACCATCTCACCAACAAGCAGCAAAAATAAATAAATAAAATCAAGATGGCAAGCTGACACATGACTGCATTAGATTACAGAATCTAAATGACAACAGAAACAACAAAGTGGAAAATTGAAAAACAATGAGATCCATAAAATGACAAGGGAAATGAAAATAAATTGAAATAGCCCTAATGCAGGAAAAGAAATCACAAAGGTGGGAAGGTGAGAGAGAGGAGAGAGTGTGAGTGTGTGATTGTGTTAGCATGTGCGTGCATGGAGAAGTGACAGGCAACAAGGAGGGAGAGAGATAATTTGTGTGTTGAATTTAGGCTTTTTTCTCATCTTTGTCAATATGAATGTAAATATTCCAAGTCTTTATCTTATAATCTGGGAAGGTACTGGTTGCTAAGACTGTCTAGTGTTATGAGTATGAACTTGTCAGTGCATTTTAAAGGGAATAGATTCTGGTTGATCTATGTAAATTAAATATAGATTTAATATGTAATGATGTTGAAGACAAAATATTTACAAAATATTTAATATCTACAAAGTGGTTCTGACTGTTAGCTTCTGCTGATCAAAGTGGCTAACCTAACAAATCTCTTCTGTGAAACATGGATCTTGAGGCAAATGGAAGCAAATCAGGAAGGCTAGGCAAAAAATATGTGCGGTAAGAGTAAATACAACTGCAATAGTGTTAAAAAACATTTCTGCTGAACGAAACCACTGATTTTGCCAAGAATGCCTAGAGACATTACTATTTTGCAAACAAAGTGAACATTTTCTCCAGCTCAAGGTTTAATCAATCATGACTCACAGGAAATTTGAACATGCAGAGGCTATTATTATTAATGTAAACCTGAAATAACAAAGACCCAAGAATGGAGCTCTGTGGGACACCGCATGTTATTGTTGTCTGTCAATAATGTAATTGTAGAGCCATTAATGTCTCCTTTGAAATTAATAATTTATTTGGAAGGAGGGATTCAAACATCATTTGTGATGGGTAAATAGATGCAGAGTCATTTTGAACAAAATACAACAAATGCAGAATGCGAAACCTTTTCAAACAAAAGGCCACAATGAGTAATTCAGTGAATATTACAATGTGATTTCTCATAGAAATCTGAGCAGTTTTAAGGATATAGCCACATATATTCTTGCAATATAAACATTTATTTATTTAGGAAAACTACTTTTCTATAATGTGGTGCTGTGTTTGCGTTGATGGGTGTCATATACTAGTTAAAAATTAAGACATATCATTTTCTGTTACATATCTTTTCCTGATTTATACTTTGAGAGGACGTGACGTCAGAAGAATATACAATAAATAACACATTAGATTTGGTCGTATAATCTAATAACTAGTAGTATTACAAATAATACAAGTCACTTACTAGTACTACATATTGATGGAGTGAAAACCACCACATTACATCATCAAGCTAAGGGTGAATGCGTGGCGAGAGGTGAGGGGTGATGGCGAGACCCTGGTGTTGGGAAGTAGCCGGTCCCTGGACTGTGGCGGCCTGATTCACAACACCAGCTGTCCCGCCCCACCAAGCCAGCAGATGGCGGTCCGTCGCTGGATGCGGGTTTTCCGTTGGGCTGGAGAGCAGCGGTTCCATCTCAGAGAAGCTTCCATCTCATTGCGTTCTCTCCGGGGGTACAGACTCATCTCAGCTCTACCTCGATCTCGCTCTCCCTCTCTCTCTCCTAATCTCTGCTATGTCTGTTGACAGCTGTGAAAAGAGAACATGCAAATTAGAATCTGAGGAAACCATTGGAGGTGAAAGAGAGAGAGAGAGAGAGAGAGAGAGAGAGAGAGAGAGAGAGAGAGAGAGAGAGAGAGAGAGAGAGAGAGAGAGAGAGAGAGAGAGAGAGAAAGAGAGAGAGAGAGAGAGAGAAAGAGAGAGAGAGAGCGAGAGAGAGAGCGAGAGAGAGAGAGAGAGAGAAAGAGAGAGAGAGAAAGAGAGTGAGAGAGAGAGAGAAAGAGAGTGAGAGAGAAAGAGAGAGAGAGAGAGAAAGAGAGAGAGAGAGAGGGAGAGAGAGAGAGAGAGGAGGTAGTGATATAAAAAATAAACA
>OOFE01035561.1:3549-17746 GCA_900323365.1 Monocentris japonica | reverse complement strand
TATATATAAATATAGATTTATATTTTTGACTTGTTTTTCTTCTGTTAAATGTTGCACCATCAGATCAAGGCAAATTCCTTGTATGTGTAAACTTACTTGGCAATAAACCCCATTCTGATTCTGATTCTGATTCTGATTAGCAGAATTCCCCGCATGCATTGCATTTGCAATAACTCTCCAGAAACCCGTCTCCTTGTTTGGATAAAGTTAGAGGATGGGCACTTGCTATTTTGATATTTTAGGTGAATCATAGGTCAAGGTCTGATTAAAAATGAAAGTCATGATAAACGTCATGGCAATTAGTATCCAGTTCAATCCCTAGACCCAATACTTGACACTAAAAGACTCATTAGTGAAAGAGTAACACTGAAATGCAGTTCAACAATTAGTAGATTCAACTAAAAAAACCTTGATTAACTTTTTAAGTTCCCTCAATGAGTTTTACCACATTAGAACAACTAATAAACTTTGGCCCAACTATTTTGTACTATTTCAGTCAACTTTAAAGCAGCAAGGAAGGTTTCCTTGAAGAGCCTGAATTGAAGAGCCTGAATATTTTTTTACAGTGTAGGCATTTGTTACAAGTACTACATGGCAGCATCAACATAACAGTTGTTCCTGAAATTCAGGAAAGAAATTATTAAAACAGGGAGACTTGCCTTCATTTCACCAAGTCCTCACCGAAACCCGAGAGTCACGTGCCTAACTACAATCTCCGGGGAAACCACTGTCTCGCGCTGCCCTCTACTGTTAAAGAATAGGTACTGCAAGTGCAATATACATGGCAGTATATTACTAGCAGGATATTAGTATGTTCATTATAACATTTTCTTAAATTATATTATATTTACTTAAATGAAAAGAAAATACAATAACAATAAAAATACATTAACACAAATGTGAATACACATTAGTGGACGTCACACATGCTACGGTCAAGATAAGCAAGGGAAGGCAGCTGAGATATTGAACGTACAAATCAGTCTAAGTCTAATGCTTTTATAACAAGATAACCCCAATTGTCTAATCTCAGTCTGATCTGGGTTCAGCGTATCCCGACTAAATCTGCACCTCCAGGCCGGGGTGGGGAAGGCTCCCAACTGACCTGAGTTCAGATCTGGACAGATCTGGTTCTTCTGGACTGCAACCCGTACACAGTGATGGGCGGTGCGTGTTGCCATGGTTCCGTCTAAACCAAAATTTGTGATTTATTTATTTACGCCTGCCCACGGTTTTAGCTATACACGGCTTCATAGTGTCGAGGCAGACTGTGGCAGATGGCCTTCTTCGGGATAACACATTTAGGGTATCAAAATCCCATCGGGGAGAAAATGATAGTGAGTCCGACTGGAGCGTCTCACTCCCAGGGTAAGAGGACGTGGTTTTTACTATGGTCACTTAGTTAGTGCCAAGCTTCTGGAAACTGTAGATCACCTTGATTCTAACTAATTGTACAGCTAGAGGGAAGAACAGAGTTTGTAACTAAAGCTAACAGCTAACAACAATAAATACTAAAAGGCTTTAGCAAATAGCAACAATTGTTTACTTCCTTTTTATTCCTCATACTATACGTCTGAATAGAGTAACGTTCATACTGAACGGGGTAATGTTAGCTAATGTTATCTAGTAGCTTGCTGTTAGGGGTCCTTGAGGTGCTCCCTGGGGCCCGCCAGCAAAACCATCAACAGTTTAATTTCACTATTATTTCACTCCATAAAAGTTATTAGGAAAAATGTATAAGGATGACTATTTTGTTCGCAGGTTTCATTGTCCCCACTAACACTACCACACCTATAGTACACACAGTTATGTAATTCTGTACAAAGTCATATCTAGAAATAAAAAACCCTCAGATGGAGTTCCTTGGGATGAAATCAAATGGGGCTCTGTGGTTTAATGCATTTCTATTTGAGGGTTGATATGTAAAGGTTTGGGAACCCCTGGCTTGAATGATCATCTCTGAGCAGCAATGTCTATTGTGTCAGTCCATCTCTACTGGGAATAGCTAGGCTTTTTGCAACAGTTTAATCCAAGTAATGATCAGCATAACAGTAACATGTTTCTGTACAGATGGTGGGATAAACTCCAGATGCTCACCTAAACAATCAGGATTGACCCCGCCTCTTCAAGTACCACAGGGACCCCTCATATGCACAGACATGTGCAGTGTTTACATCCAGCCTCTTCCCTACAGCAGTGACATACACCATGGAAGCCAGGAGCGATACAAAGAGATGGTCAAGCGGGTTCAAACACCCAGATGTGAGTACAGCAGACATAAAAGGTCTGGTGTAATTCAAATAAAATCAAAGAGTCATGACTTTGGTGGGGACTCCAAACGGTTTGGAAGCTATGACAAGAAATGAAAGTAACTTTGTAAATGTCTTGGTCTCCTCTCTTTTCTAGCCCCAAACCAGCTGTACTCAGTGCCTCTGACGGGTAGCCAGCAGTATGGCTGGCTGATATCTAAGGAAAAGAGTCCTGAATCCTGGGCCCAAGTCAGACGGTTTCCCCAGAAGAACAGTGAGATGACCAAGTGGGTGGAATATCTAAATCTTATTTTTCAACTTTTTTTTTCATAGTATCTAGATTCCTGTGATTGTCGACCACATGTTTCTTTCACAGGTTTGTAATAGAAATGTCATTGTCGGACCGGGAGTTCAGCCTGTTCTAATAACCTCTCCAAGGTTTTTTTCTTATCTGGTCAAATATGGAGGTCAAATACGTCCAGCCCTGCAGATTGAGACACACTGCTCTAGAGTGCGGTGGACATGGTGAGATTTTACCGTCCCCTAGAGGTATGAAATAATAATGGAGGACAATGGACTGTCATTTCATTATACAAACATATGATTTTTAATGTGTTGTTAAAAACCATTTCAACCAAATTGTGCTCAATATTTCTCAGCTCAGAATTTCTGTTTTTATGTGCAAGATTTTTTCAAACTATGTTCTCATGTGGTTATAGATGATTTTAGTGAAAATACAGCGTTGAAAATTGAATATGAATTATTTTTAAGAAGAAGAAAATTGAAGAAATGTTTGTGAATGATACATAATGTCATCACTCACTCACGTCACATCTTTCAGTAGTACATGGGGTAGTGGGGTTTGTTCAATTGGTGATAGACTAGGTACAGTATTGAATGAACAGCAAATTAGCTGCCAGTAGTTTCATATGGAATGCATATATTTTTTAATTGTTATATAAGGTAAATGCGCATTAGGGTACTGGTAAAAGAGAAGACCCAATGTAGACCACATATTTTTCTATTTATGCCAATAACATATAATTACAATTAACTGCACACTACTTTTGTTATTTAAACTTTGAGCTTGAATCCTGTATGGGTATACTGGCATATGCTGGCATACACCGATCAGCCATAACATTAAAACCATTCGGTGGTGGACAGGGGTCAGCATGGGCACTCTGACCGGTCTGCAGCTACGCAGCCCCATATGCAGCAAGCTGCGATGCACTGTGTGTTCTGACACCTTTCTATCATAGCCAGCATTAACTTTTTCAGCAATTTGTGCTACAGCAGCTCTTCTGTGGGATCGGACCTGACGGGCTAGCCTTCGCTCCCCACGCGCATCAATGAGTCTTGGGTGCCCATGACCCTGTCGCCGCTTCACCGGTTGTCCTTCCTTGGACCACTTTTGGGAGGTACTAACCACTGCATACCGGGAACACCCCACAAGCCGTTTTGGAGATGCTCTGACCCAGTCGTCTAGCTATCACAATGTGGCCCTTGTCAAAGTCGCTCAGATCCTTACGCTTGCCCATTTTTCCTGCTTCCAACACATCACCCCTTGACAGGTGCCATTGTAACGAGATAATCAATGTTATTCACTTCACCTGTCAGTGGTTTTAATGTTATGGCTGATCAGTGTATATTCAAGCACTGTAGTAAGTGGAGAGTTTGACGGAGGCCTAGGAGGTTATCAAGGCTGCCAGAGTGAGCTCGGCCCCTGGACCATGTAGAGTGACCTACTTGATGTACAGCAGGTACCCCAAACGTCTCTACCAGTTGTGGTGCAGCCTTAAGGTGGTCTGAAGGATCAGGAAGCTTAACAGTGGAGGGTTTCAGAGGTTGTCTGGCTTTCCAAAGAGGAGAATTCAAGAAACACTGAGATATTTTTCAGTATGCCACAGTGCATTCAACACACAGGAGTGGTTTCTCAGGTCATCAATGAGGCATGGAAAGGCTGTTCTGTAACTGGACCTCATCAATGCCTATTGATCTATACCCCTTAAGCTGGCGGAAAAAGGGAAAGATTGGTACCATGTCCCAAGTAACATCAGGGACCTCATTGTGGACTACTGTAACAGCGCAGTGACAACTGTATGTGAAGGGCATCAGTTGGAAAAGGGGATCATGATTGGGTGCCATGGTCAAACTCCCCATCCAAATAAGCACATAGGTGGCAACTCCAAAGGGAGCCAGGCCTTTTCTTAACCAGTTTCTGGTCTTTTCACAATAAAATCCGCCCACTATTAGTCACTGGGAAATTCTCTCGTTTTCCTGTTTGAATATTGTACGACCAAACGACTTACCTCATGCCCATTGTAATTACAGAGCCTTTAGTATTTGTTTGCAGCCTTATGTTGTCGCTTATAGCCTTATATCCCTGTGTACTTGTAGCGGTCTGTGTGAGAAACACTCACTTCCAAAGCCGGGATGTTGTTTCCAGTTACAGGGACATAGAGTAAGTCAGTCAGCACACACAGCGATTGCAATGACGTGTTTAAAAATTCAGAGGATCTAGCTGTAGCTATAAAGCATGTATACACTGAACACTGAAGCTCCTTACTAGTACTGTAAGGGGATGGAAAAATACTTTGCATTACTGTATGTATGAGGCTATTACATAACTTATACCAAATATATCATGGGCCTCTGTTGCGATCAGCCGCTGGAAATACATGTTTGAAGCATATTAAGAACCATAAGATTAGTAATTACATGACCACACAAAACAGCCATTGATTTTTTTAATTCTTTTTCTTCAAGGGGAAATGTTATTTTTCTCTTTGTCATAGTCCTCAACTCTTCTTGTCCTTTACCTCTGCAAAACACTCCCCTTTCAACTCCTTCAACTCAGGGAAAATACAAATAAAACAAAACAAATACGGAAGGATTAATCAGGCCTGAGCAAAACACTGTTTCAGTAGTATGGGGACGACCTTCCTCCCCTCTCCTGTTCCCCAAAAACATCCCAAGGGTTAACAATCAACACAAATCTATGGACAGCCAATAGAAATAGAATACATACAATGCACATTTTAATAAACTCATGTCCATTCTATAAATTCTTTTCGTTATATGAATCACTCTTCATTGGTCACAGTTCACTTGATAGTTTGTGATCTCCAAACTTCACTGCTCCCTGGTGCTCCCACTATGCCCAAGGCCAAATATCATTGCACAGGAGGGACCAATAGCACAAGGCTGCATGAGCTGGCTTTGGTACAAACATGATCAACTGTTGGTTGCCATTGAGAGTGGTGGAAGAACTAAGTCAGGGCTGATTTTTTCAAAGGTTAAAGGTACTCCTTTAAAAGTGTTGGACAAACCAAGATCATTGTAATGATGTTAATGTTTTCTGAAAATACTATTTGACGAGCCCTCATCCCTTTCTCTCCCTCCATATATCAGCAGTCCAGATAGGCTAAGTAGGCACAATTCCTGTTCAGTGTTCTCCTCTGATTTGTTTTATATTAACTTAAGGCAATCAAACTTAGCAATAAGTCCTTCCAGTTTACTTGAAAGACTGACTGGGGGAAAACATAAAACAAATATCTGTATCTTAATCCTGCCTTGTCCTCTTCTCTACATAGTCTAATACCTGCGGTGTGGTTATGTACTGTCGTTTGTTATGTCTAATTAAGAAGAGGTTTAAGGCATGGTAGGGAGAGGTCACCTTAAAGCCTGTCTGAGAGTTACAATACTGCAGTAGTGGCATAAATAAAAAGTATAGTGAATCATCTGTGTATGTGTGTGTTTACTGCTATGCTTTAGTGAGCATACACCACTTGGGTTCTGCTGCAAAGGCAGCTAATGGTTATTACTATACATGATCATGTCCATCGCCAGTTGAAATACTGTATTGTACATTTAACAGCAGAATAGGTTGGCTGCAGTTGATCAGTTGGTACCAGTGAGCTTGAGCTTTACATCTGGCATTTTACAAGAAAGCGTGCTGGTCTTTGATCCTTTTCATTGGAATGGAATCATCATTATAAGCATAATAATTAATCAGAATCATCATAATAATAACAACATTAAGAATATACAAATGATGGATACAGAAGTGATACAAAATACCCAACGTTAAAACAAACATAAATGAAAACAAGATACCACAATCAGACATGCTTCAGAGCAGTTATGTTTGGCAAGAAAGCAGTTTTGTTGTATCATATAAACCTCACAGTGAAAATAGTTATGCCCCTTCAGGATTACAAAGCACAGTATTCAGTCATAATCGATATATCATATATTTCTTTCCTTCATCTGTTTCTTCTTCATAGAAGATTCAAGCTGTGGTACCACTGCATTTAAATTCAAAGTTTTCCCCTGATGGCTCTGGAACATCTTGTGCTCCCTCATTTCCATTGACACCAAAAATACTTATTTGAAAGGGAAGGAGCAGTTAATAACAATATACTGTTATGGCTGAAACCAGCTGTCTCTTGGCTGCTCAAGCTCTAAGGAACCAATCTGACATGGAATGAGGATGATGAGGATCATAATCCTAGGTGGAGCTATTTCTACTCCTCCAAGAGTTGAGATAAAAATACAGATTTCCATTCTCACTCTTCAGTAATTTTGTCTAGAGGTTGAGGGCAGCATCATCTTCTAGATAGGTGATGTGATCAGCTCTTTTCTGGCTGAATGATAGACAAAACAAAGTAATTGTACATATTTTATGAAAACAATGAAGCAGCCTTTGCTGCCAGCAGTGGGGCACAAAGACTGAGGGTAGGCCTACTGCCTAGCAACAGAATTGGTGATCATTGCTGACTTTAGCGAGAACAAAACAGACATGTCTTGCCTTGTTTTTAGTAAATACTTTAGTCTTTGGTCAATATTTTCCTCCTCAATTTATACATATATTCATACACACACAAATATGCAAGTACATACACACTTATAAACGTGTAATAAACTGGATATTTGTGCACATATGTATTCACACTTTTCATAAAGGACCTTTTGCACAAAACATCAAGATTGAAATAAATAATTAATCCAGAAACAAAATATGAGTACCTGTTCATAATTCTTGTGAAACAAAAATGACTGAAAAAAAAACACACAAAATAAAACAAAATAAAAAGTAGCCTTATGTACAGCATTTACCTTCTTTTGACACAGGCTAAAAGGCGTTGTTTAAATAAACAGACTTTGCATCTTTCAAGAAGCCTGAGAGAGAGGCTAGACATGAGAAAAACACTTGTCCTTCAATGTGTATGTGGGCCAAAATGGCTTTCAAACAAGTACATTTTCCTCTCATCAAGAACACTTTCCTTCATAAAGTCTCAAAGTTTTTTCCTCTTTGCTCGGAATTCAAGTGATGGCATTGCTAGTTGTTAGCCATTCGCTCACAACATGAGTCCTCACTCAGTGGTGCTGTGTCCTTGCAGTGGGGATCATCCCTACAACTGCTGCTGTGATGGCTGCTAACTGTTAGGCGGTCCATCATTTAGGAAGTAGGTTGTCATTTCCCCTTTACCTTTGACCTTAACAACTCCACGACACTCAAGCACATACCCTTTGCTTGCAAGCACCTGGTAGAGGTCTGTAGTCACCTGTGGGCAGAATAGGAGAAAGATGTTGTTGGTTGTTTGCATATCTGATAAATGACCATAGAGAATAAACTGTTTGTAAATTGAAAAACTGTCATAAATAAAAACTATTATCCTGCATTGCTACATTGTGTTACTGAACTACAATATATGTAGCACATGAACCCTACCTGTATGCAGTCAGGTACTCCTGTGCTGTCCATACGACTGGCCACATTGACTGTATTTCCCCATATATCATATTGTGGCTTCCGTGCCCCAATAACACCTGCTACCACTGGTCCAATGTTCAGACCTGGAAACAAGAATAAACCATTTTGACTGAGCTGGACAACTTTATTCTGGATTCTGCCTGCTGTCAGAGAGAGTGGTTACTTGCCCTTACCTATCTTCATCTGGAAGTTGTTGAAGGAATGCTCATTGATGTACTTCATCTGTTCCCTCAGTCTCATAGCATAGTCGGCTAGTGCAGTAATATGGGAACGGCCCTCCTTGTCGTAGGTGGAGTCATTGAGACCAGAGGCCGCCATGTAGGTGGACCCAATAGTCTTGATCTTCTCTAGCTGCCTGTACTTCTCTTCACTGATGATCTGAGATGAGGACAAAAAAGGCCATGCTTCCATTTTGTGCAACTTACAAACTATAAAAAACTTTTTACATTAGCTATAAGAAAATGTCAAATTAGGTGTAGTAAAAACAAAAAACTGCACTACCATACAGAGAAACACAAATGAAAATCTTTACCTCGTCAAAGTCAGCGATGATCTCGTTGAGCAGCCGGAGACACTCGACTCCCTCGTTGTTGGCCTCCAGCTCCACATAGAACTCAGAGAAGTTGCTGATGGAGGCGAACATGACGGCCACACACTCACAGGACTGGTAGTACAGCTCGTCATTCCGCCGTTCACGCGCCAAGAAGTGGGCAGCCACGTCCTTAGGCAGAATATTATGGAGAAGGCGCCGATTGTAGGCCTGCAGCTCCTCCATCTCCTCCTTCTCCTCTGTGGCCTGAGAGAGGAGGACAAGGAGAAAGATCTGGATGTTGGAAAATGTTTGACCACCCCGAACAGTTAGTTTTATTAGACATATTCCTGCATGGTAGGGTGAAGCTATAGAAGAGACTGCAGATATTTACCCAAAAGGAAAAGGCATTAATAAACCGTATCAATGTAGGGCATTCTCATTAGTTTGTTTATTGCTGCACATTGGTGAGGCTTTTTAACAGTGTCAGGTGGTTCTGCTTTGACATCAGACACCCCCACAGTTAACATGGTAAGACGATGCTGTAGATACCTGTAGTTTCCAGAGGAAGTCGAGGCGTGCGGTAGATTCAACCTGCTGGGCGTGCAGGTACAGTGCCAGGACAAAGACTGTGAGGATCACTGGTGTCATAACCCTCAGGGACACTTTGGTCACAACAAATGGGCTGTGAAGTGATGGACCACAGGTCAGATTGAGGTAAGACAGATTTTGTGAAATGGAAAATAAATAACTGTGGGGTAAATGGGTATGGGCCTTTATAGAATAGGAGATGAATGCCTTCATATGGAGTGTAATCTTACCACTGGTCTGTAGTTTCATTGAAACTGGACCTAAGTGTAAAGAAACATACATTCAAATACTCATCACACATTTAAAGGTGCAAGGGCGTAATAAAGTGGTCTGACACAAAATAAAAATATCAATTCTTACCATTGAGCAGTAGTTTCATTGAAATCACTAGAAAGGAAAATAATAGCATCAGAACACCTAGAGAGTGAAATAACCAAATTTTACAGTATGATAACTAAAATAAAATTGTATTTTCAGAGTAAGATATATACTTTTATATATCTATACTTTGATTGAAACTGGGAAAAGGGACTAGATATAAGACTCGCAATCAAGTTAAATCCCGTTGATCACTGAAAACAGCAATAATTTTATCAACCCAACATTCAGAGAGCAACCTCAAGACTCAATGCATCACGTTTCCATGTCCAGATTGAAAAGAATCGATGAATGTACAAATACTTACGAAACTAACAATATACATCAATTAAAATGTCCCTTTTATGTGTAATTTTAAACATAAAAACATGACTATTTCCTTCTCTCCTAGGGATCCAGCCTGCAGCACTTACAGGGCATTGGAGGTGACGAAGAGGTCTGCGTTGTCGAACAGTGCTACTTGTGGCCACTCCACCAGTAGCAGGAAGGTGAGCTGGATGAGCAGCATGAGGACCAGCTTCCCTATGCTGCTGATCTGCAGGAACACTGAGCAGGCCAGCAGCGTCAGCAGCACACTATAGCTGAAATACTGACACACACAGGAGAGCGGCATTACTGATAGGTAATATCAATGTTATATCTCAGATTGATCACAAATGAGTGGCAAATTACTGAAAATGGGGGAAGAAAATCACAGCAGCAGTAATTTTGAAGTCCAGTCGCATAGGGCGTGCAAATATAAAGTTGGAAACACAGTAGCTTGAAAATACACAATGACTAAACAGATGCTCACCTCAGGAAAGGGACAGGAGGGGCCTCGGCTAGGACAGATCTCTAGACCCCCTTCCATAGACACATTCAAGCTGCGGATCAGACAGGGCGTCACCATGGCAGCAGAAGTGTTCAGCTTCTCGGCAACGCAATCCGCCAAGCTCTTGGTGTCACAGGCAAACTACAGCCCAGGTGACAAGCATACACACACAATATTCATAAGTGGACAAGGTCGACTGTATGTGTGGCTGGTATATGTTTCATGTTTACGTTTAGTCGTACCATATTGACAAAGGCAGAGATGAAGACAAGGATGATGGTAAATACTCCAACCAGGGTGCTGTTGGTGCGAGACTGGACAATCTTCTTTGAAACAGTCTGCATAGCAGCTGGAAAGAGCTACGAGAGGGAGGAGAGTAAAAATGACCTTTTACAAATTAAAGATACAGTGAATGCATATGCATATCAGAAAAAGTTGTATTTATGTTTTACCAGCCCTACTACCTTAATGCAAGAGTATATGGCACAGATGAAGAGGATGTTGGCAAGTATGATGAAGATACTGATGTAGATTCCCAGCATGACTGGGGTGCTGCAAGGAAGGACACAGAAATACAGTTATAAAGGAACATTTATTAAACATTTTCACACATACTGGAAGATCTATGCACAAAATGATTCTGTATTTATATTGTTTTCTGTGTAAATATGTGTGACGTGTGTGTATGTGTGTGTGTATGTGTGTGTGTATGTGTGTGTGCGAATTACTCACTGTGGAAAGACAACAATCTGGATGAAGGATATGAAGCAGAACACTAGTAGAGTACAGGCAACATAACCTCCAAAGCGATCGTCCACCTTCTTTGAATACTACAACAGAAAAAAACAGAGTGAGAGAGTGAGACACTGCATGTTTCCAGACAGGTAGTTGACATCTCCATACATAAACTATATTCAAGCTGTGGTTTTAAATTTAAAAAAAGAATACAAGGAGTCCAACCTTTTTCTCCAAGCTGGAGGTCTGGAAGGTGAGTAGAAACTTCTTAACGTGGTCTTTCCTTAGTTGGTCAATGCTGCGAGCATCAATGGCTCGTCCCAGAAATTCGTCCACCTCGTCCTCCGGGTTCATGGCCTCCTGAACACAACGACTGCGCAAAGAATCGGGGGGAGAGAGAGACAGAGAGAGACAGGACAGAAACAGAGATAGGTAAAGGGGTCAACATATCCAGTAAAGCAATGCACCAATCCAATGTGTATGCATCAGTAAAGAAATAGCCAACACTCACTTGTCTTTACTGGAGGTCTCATCAATCCCCTGAAGAGGAGAAAGAAAGTGGCGATCAGAGCTCATCTTTAAATGTGACTTTCAGGGAAATGTTGCAGTCAGGCATTGTCAACATGAAGATGCTTGTTGATCAGAAGTCTCACCATTTGCCTGAAGACTTTGGAGTCTTTGGTCCTGGAGAAAGTCCTGTCAGGGACCCAGCGTGGCATCAGACCCTCATTAGAGTTGGCCCTTGTCCGCTGCATCTTCGCCATCATGGCCTTCTCCTCTTTCTGCACAGAGAGAAGAACACGAACGCTTGACGAACTGTTCTCATGAAACACACAATGCTTGATTAGAATGACTGGAAAATATTGGAAAATATCAGATATTATAGTCTTTATTACTGCCACAACTGTGTGTGTGTGTGTGTTTTGGGCACTGACCCGTTTCTGGCTGCAGCCGAGGACCAGAAAGGTCTCGATGCTGTTCTCCTTCAGGTACGCATTCCTCTCCCCTCCGAAACCCGGCTCCACCTCATAGTCTCCGTTCAGATACTGCAGCGTGGCCTTGGTGATGTGGATCCGCCTAGCAGGAAGGTCAAGACAAGAAATTCTGTCTTAAACCTGTGTGTGTGTACATGTGTGTGTGGGTGTGCGTGCACATGTGTGAACACACTTGCTTATTTCCCTCACCCTGCTTTGCCTCCTGCCTCCATGTGGTTGGCCAGTGTGACATCATTAGACCACACATCAAACTGCCATTTCCTGAGTCCCAGCACCCCGCAGTGTACACGTCCACTGTGAATGCCCACACGCATGTTAACATTGACCCCTGTCACCTCGCGCACCAGCCTGCAGAGACACAAAGAAGAAGATCAGTGTCTTCTCTGCATCAGGACAAAGCATCGCAAAGTAGCAAAGCAAATAATTGGGGAAAGTGCGCACATAATTCCAAAAAAAACACCACTACACACACACACACACACTACTCACGAGATGGCCTCTATCATGTCGACTCCCATCTCCACACAGCAGTGGGCGTGGTCAGCCCGGGGTTCAGGCAGTCCAGACACACAATAGTAACAATCACCCAAAATCTTAATACGAAGACAGTGGTTCTCCTGAGAAAGGGAGATACAGAGACAGGGAGAAAGGGATTGAAAAAAAAGAGCAAAGGAAATGGGGTCGTTGAGTTACATATCCAAAAGTTATTCAAGAAGAAACTAATGGCTCAGGAGACAGAAAGACACAGAGCGACAGCAGGCAGAGGGTCAGCGGTGGCTCCTTACCGATGCCAGCTTGTCGAAGCGAGCAAAGAGTTCATTGAGTGTCATGACCAGCTCTTGAGCTGTACACTGAGAGGCCAAGCTGGTAAAGCCCTCAATGTCTGCAAACAGAATACTAAGAAGAGAGGTTGAGAAGGAAACAGAGGAAAAAAACACTGTTAATCATCGACTGTGATTGATAAAAACATTGCCCTCTTGAATTCTGAATCTTTGCGTTGATGTTTTACAGTTTTTCTCATTTGATTTGACACATTTTAGGTCCATTCTCTAAAAACTGCGTTTTCATTTTTTTCATGTAAAATACAAAACTGCATTTTTCCAAGTGGTACACACAAAACTCTACAGCCTTCCATGCTCTCAAAATAGTTCACACAGCTGTCTAAAGTCTTAATTTTGCAAAACTGATTGGCACCTTTAACTCATCCAATAATACCTTTTCATTGTTTTTACACAAACCACAAAACTACATATACCATAAATACTCTGGCCTGGCAGAAACAAAAGGGTTGATGAGGAATAAGATCATTGGTAAATGATTGGTAACAGTAAAGTTTCATCAATACTTCACCTCCTTACTGCATCACACATAGGCAAACATTTAAAAATGTCAGATATGATGTTGCCAAAATTGGCAAAGCTATTACATGTGAAACCATGAGATATTACATATTATAGTATTTTCAAAATTGTGAGGAACAGATGTTTTGTTGACTGTAAAGGAAAACATTTAATCAACACATTCTGGATAAAATTCCATAAAATCACATTATGGAAAAAAGATTGTGGAACATTATAATACATGTGCTTTTCCATTCGTATTCCTGTGTGGGTAAAGCTATATATATGATCTTATCAATAGATAACAAGTATTTGATTTCTATAAAGGCGTTATCAGAAAAGAAAGCAGCATTTCATCTTGCAATGGAAAATGAGAGTCCGCTTCAATGGCTGTGTAAACTGTTTTGAAACTATGAACTTCAGTTTGGAGAAATGTGTCAAATCAATAGAGAAAAAAACTGTGGTGAAGCATTCAGAAGAGGTGTGCATGCTCATTTGTATGTATGGCCTGCTGTGCAATAATGTCACTATTTTCCTGTCTACATAGCAGCAGCACTACTTTACTATCAGTACTGCTGACCTTGAGAGAGGCAGGAATTTCGACCTGCATGTCCTATGAAGGAGAGTGCTGCTAGTGTAATGTGTGTGTGTGTGTGTGAGTGTGTGTGTGCGTGCATGTGAGAGAGAGATATGAGAGTGGGTGAGTGCATGTGTATTCATTTGTACGTGTATTCTGGGGTCATGTGTGGGTGTTTGTACAAGCTCCAGCTTGTCTGTCCCTGTGTTGATA